>PVJO010004078.1:0-84426 GCA_004026905.1 Hystrix cristata
TTTCTCTGATATGAGAAACCATAACTGTAAATAAGGACAAAGAGGTGTAATAGATATTATATAAAAGGGAGATAATATACAAAGGAGAGGAGTACTAGAAAGAAAGAAGGGGAAAAGCAGAAAGGCAACAAAGGAAAGAAAAGGGAAAGGGAAAATATGGAAAATGATGAATAAACCTGCTGTAAATAGGGAGGGAGGGGGCGGGGAAAAGGGGGGAGAACCAAGATGCATCATGTATAGGTACAAAATAAATGTGATGAATGTGACCATTGTATGTAAAATGTACCAATACATGTTCTTGGTTTAAAATAAAAAATAAAAATAAAAAAAATAAAATATCCTAGCTAGAATACTAGAGTTTTAGAGCCATGCTCTTCTTTACAGTTATGGTATATATTCAATTTATTTGTTTTAAAAGAAATGTGGTACTCTAATTTAAATGCAAAAGCCTTAGACACATCTTATCCTGTCTTCAGACATGTGTAATATTTCCTGAAGTGGGTAAATGGCGTACCTCATAAAATGCAGCATATATTTTGTTAAAACCAGAAGCTTAACAAAATGATCGCATTCTTGATAGTAGATTGTCATTGTTTCTTGTTGATAATTTATATATTCTTATGTATACAGCTACGTATACTTAGTTACATGTATATAAATCTGTTTTACAAAAATAAAAGGCATTGAAGAGAATCCGTAAGTTCTTCTACAGGTATACTATTCTGTGTACTTGAAATAGAAAATAATTCCTTGGGAGATGCACATTCATGACATTTAATTTGGGAAGTGACAAGAAAGTGTAGAGAGGCAGAAAATAAAGCCTATGCAATATCCTAACTTATCTACTAAATGTGTTGATAAGTGATATAGCGTAAGAATTTAGAAATAGGAGTCATATTGTTAAAATGATTAGACATTTCATCCAGGGGAGAACCATCATTTGAAAGATCAATAAATTCTCTTTATAGTCTCAAAATCTGTGGTTATTGGAATGTCCCCGGAATTTACAATCCAGCTCTACTGAAAAGACAGCTCATGTCATCATCAGGAGAATGGGATCAGATCATACATCTTCACTTGACAAGAACTGGCAATTTAATCTGACGAGATTCTTGCCCATGACGACAGCTTTAAGAGTTCAACGGCCTTGGTGAAGATTTGACACGTCACTGAGGGATGTGCAGAAGGCTGACAATAAACTGGGACTTGCTAATGCAGTTTAGGATTGCTGTAAAAATTTATTAGAAATCAGAGACTGTAAAATTACTATGCTTCTTTAGAACTGTTTTTCTTTCTCTTGCTGAATATTTATGTGATGTTTAATGCACGGCACATGTTTTAAAACTTGTTTCCTGGTGGTGTAAAAGAAGTCTATTATAATGCACATGAAATTGCATGGAATTCAATTAAATGCATGAGAGAGTAAGTAGAATGTCCACCTGTAAGCCCATTTTGACAAGATTTTCTTTTTTCATTGATGGTTTTGGTGTCCTTAAAGTTTAAGGAGTTTCAAGAATAGTTCTTATGTTGTAAGAAACAAAAGATATTTACATTCATTTGGGGACTAATTTAGTCAAAAGTTAAAAGCATGTGTGGCTTGGAATAGCTGAATTCTATGTGTTTAATTCAGATGGGATGAAAAGAAAGTCAGAATCTAAAGTAACTATTAATTGGCAATGCTGTTGCGGCTACCAGATGATTTTATACAATCTACATGAAGTTACCAAGGGGAATCTGAGAAAGGCAAGACAAATACATTGAGGTTCTCCATCTTTCTGCAGTACACCTTTTCATTGGATGATACTACCAAATAGGAATGTGGCTGAATTTCTGTCTATAAATCAGAAACCAAAGTAAGCAAAGCACTCTGAAATGGGTCCAAGCCATGGCTTCAGCAGAAATACGGATAACTTGCCAAAAATGATACTATATTTTCCACCCGACATTTCCTTTCACATTTGTCACTATCAAGGCATTGTACTGCTGTGGGGGTGCAACTATAAGAAACACAGCTGAAATTATACAGCACAACAGATAAGAAATTATGGGTTGAGACTGTTACTTGCTGAGAGGTATAACTTCAAGGTGATTCTCTAACATGCATGGAATAATTAAAAGAAGCAGAATTTTGATTTCAAGTTTTGCAAACCTGCCTTCTAACTCCACTTAGTTTTTTTAAAGGTGTGGCATTGTTCACCCGACTGGATTTACTCCAAGAGTTCTAACCATTTTATTATATATTCTGTACTTATTCCATTTTTTCCTGTATTTTTTGGTAAAGGGCCAATCTGATTTCTGGTTACCCTTAACAGAAGTCCTTAACTCCGTGTCACTTCTCTCTGCCACGCGTACCAGGGGAAAGACCCATGACACTATTTGGGAGGAGAGAATCACATTGGGAGCACTTGAAACGACTGAAAGAATGACAGGACGATCAGGCAAACCTGCGCAGAATGTCTAGTTTGGCAGTCAATCTATCATGGCTTCATTCCCTTTTAAGAATGGAGCAATTTTTGCCTTGAGGATTGTGACTGCTCAGTGAGTTGTGCCTCAGACTTGCCTGCATCGCCTCTGCATTCGTTCCTGCAGACTTGGCACTCTCCTTCCACTTCACACTAATTGTGATTGCTGAATCGTGCCTGGGTGGGAGGCTGCCAAAAGGGCAGGTATCCCAGAGAGACATCATTACCCAGGTTGGCAAATACCTGAGAGCCCGATTTCATGATACAATCTTATTTTTACAGCATGGGGCAGACTTCCAGTCTCACAGCATCAATTCCTGGCTGTAATATTGTTTGGCAAAAGCCTTTCATATTCTTTTGCGAATGAAAAGAAATGAGCTGTGGAATATCGATCAATCATAGACGATCAGAAACCTGGGAAGAGGCGGAAAGATGTGAATAGCTCTGGGACAAACATATTTATCTAATTGCTGGAAAATTAAAAAAACGGATGACTTTCCAAGAATAATTTTTTAAAAGTATATACATAAAAACTAGTATCCCTAGAGAACCAGTACTTGTTTTTACCAGACTTTTCTCTGATACTCATTCTGGAATTGTGGTCACTGTGAAGTCATTGAAAACTAGATGAAACTAGTATGGCAGGGGACAGAACATCTTTGTAGCACTCAGAAAGATACACAGGAAATTCTTCATATTCATGTTATGTTTTAGTACTGCATGCTCCAAATTTAAGAGTGTTCTGACTTGATTGTATTTGCAAAATATTTTTAGATGAAAACTAATGCATATAATGTTCAAAAATTCTGACAGTTAACTCCTCCTCCTCTGGACTCTAAACCTCTATTACCAATGGCAGCCACCGTTACAAATTGCTTTTGAATATTTTTACATGGTCCACATACACAAAAGCACATAAATATGTGGAAGTGTAATGTGTACACAAAATAGCTCTTTAAAATACACATTAAAGCAGAGTAGACATCCTACATACTGTAATTTATTTTTATGGGATTGCATATATCAATGTATATGGGTGTCTGTTTTTTTTTTTTTCTTTTTTTGGTCCATGACTGAAGAGTAAGATTTGCTGCAATTTTGTAGTACCCTTAAGGATATTATTATTCACATTACTGAAAATGAATCTTGTTCATAACCACTGAACACTTAAAGTAGAAAATCTGTTGGATTAATTCCTGAAAATGCAATTACTAGTCAATAATTTGATTATTTAGATTTTTGAAATATGTTATTTAATAGCCCTCAAAATTGCTCTGTATAATTCTTGTGTATATATATATATATAATATATACGAAAGTCCATGGTTTTCTGCATACTTGCAGGTGCTATATTTTCCGATGTCATCTTTTTCAGTCGAAAAGGTGAAAAGTAGCATCTAATTTAGATTTTTTCAAGTGGCAGACTAATGTGTGAACAAGAGATATTTGGCAACAGTTTAATGTGAGTTACTCAAGAACATCTTACCTATGTATAAGTTAGGAGATCCCATTTAAATTCACAAAATCACTCACTATGTTACTTACTATTCACATGATTCTCTTCTAGTCAGATTAAAGTAACCAAAATATTGATTTTTAATAGACACTAATTCAAGATTACCAACTAAACTTATTGTGGGTGATTATGGTTTTGAAAGTTAATGATTAAATGAAGATAATTTTTAAGATTCTAGCCATATAATTACACTCAATTTAAATCAAATTTTAGTGTGATAATTTAAGTGCGTAGCTGCGGGCAAGTATTATGGCAATAGGATCTTTACAATACAAAAGTACAGAAAAGTTTCAACTCAAGTTTAAAGCCAAACAGTACAGTTTTTCCTTATTTGTGAAGAACAGTTTTCTCACACTCATAAATTTAGTTAATGTTGACAGTATCATAGTTATTCATCCTTCTATGAGGATTCAATCTAGGAAATCAAAATATGTGGTAAATACTTACATTGTACCAAATCAGTTGCTAAAATATCCAATTAATTTATGTCAATCATAGGAAAATTTTGCTCTATTCATAATTTAAAGGTTGATCCTAACTCTGTTCTTTCCGGACATTTAGTTTGCAGCTACACCTTCTAGTGCCCCAGTTAAATTTCATCTATAATATTTACAATTGATTTAGTTCAGAGAAACAAGATAAAATAAATCTCTGGATTCACTGCTGAATTCTATAAGAAATTTAAAGAAGATTTAATGCCACTACTGCTCAAACTCTTTGATGAAATTGAAAAGGAAGCAATTCTCCTGAATTCGTTCCTGGAAGCAAACAACACCCTGATACCAAAACCAGAGAGGGATCCAACGAAAAAGAAAACCTACAGTCCAATCTTCTTAATAAACACAGACACAACAATTCTCAATAGGATACTGGCAAACAGAATGCCACAGATCATCAAGAAGGTTATACACTATGACCGAGCAGGATTCATTTCAGGGATGCAGGGAGGGTTCAATATACACAAATCAATAACTGTGACACACCATATTCACAGTGCCAAGGCAAAAACCATAGATTATCTCAACAGATGTAGAAAAAGCATTTGATAAAGTCCAACACCCATTCATGATAAAAACCATAGATAAGATTGGAGTAGATGGTCTTTGTCTCAAGCCGATAAAAGCCATCTATGGCAAACCTAAGGCCAGCATCATATTAAATGGACAAAAACTGAAAGCTTTCACTCTAAAATCAGGAACGAGACAAGGATGTTCACTATCATCACTCTTATTCGATACAATTCTAGAAACATTAGCTAGAGCCATTAGACAGGAGAAAGAAAAGGAACAAGGATAGGAAAGGAAGAAGTTAAATTATCGTTGTTTGCAGATGATATGATACTCTATATAGAAAACTCCAAAATCTCCACCAAAAGACTTCTAGATCTAATAACCAAATTCATCAGCATAGCTGATGCTACACTGAACGCAAAGTCAGCACTCAAAAATCAGTAGCATTCCTGTACACAAATAACAAATTCAATAAGCGAGAAATTAGGGAAATAACACCTTTCACAACAGCATTAAAAAGGGAAAGAGAAAGACCTAGGAATCAATCTAACGAAGCAAGTAAAAGACCTATGCAGGACAAAACTTTACATAATAGTGTTCTGTAATCTTTTTTATGGAAACATTTTAATCTTTCACTACCTGGAATGTTCTTTGTGTTTTCTTTTTCTACTTTTTGGGATTTCTTACTTGTGAAGAAAACTGATATTTCTTTGAAAATTCAACTTTATATTTTTGGAAGGCAAACTCATGCTGGGCAAGAGATTTACTGATATTTTTTCGTAGAAATAATCAGATTCTCAATTTCCCTGTCCTCTGTCTTACACTTTCTTACACTGTCCTCAGAAACAAATTCTCTCAATTTGTGAAAACTTTGTAGGGAGAGACTATCAAATCTTCACTGTAGAAATAAACAACAACTAAAGGCTTCAGAGTAGAAATAAACAATATTGGGAGAAAGAAACGTTGGATGGTAACTCATACATTAGCACTCACGTGTAGAAATAATTACCACCCCAAATTAATATATTTTAATGCATAGTTAAATGTCTCAGGTTTTTAATTCATAGTGTAAATAGGTCATAGAATGCAGTGACAAGCAACTCCAGAATGTAAATATTTTATTTGTGAAAATGGATTTGTCATTCACCATACATGCCCCAGATAGACACCACAGAGTCACTGACAGATGTGGGTTGTCCAGGCCTCCCCCATGTTATCCATTTGGAACATATTTAATTGGCTTTGATGAAAAGGGAAAAGAGAGACTGCAGAATGGAAATTTGGTTTCCTCTGTCTGAAAGTGGCACACCTGACTTCAAATAAAATTTTATTTTGCTAGAATTCATCATACGTACCTGTGCAAATTGCTTGGGTTATGGAATCACATATTCTTTTTACATAGGAAGGGAAAGGAGACTATTGAAAAAAGTGAGTATTTTCTACAGCAGGAAATTTCCCTGCATGATATGACTTTTGGTGAAGCAATATTAATTGAGAGAATGTGTTAGTAACCAATAAAATAGATTCAAGAGCCCAAAAAAATTTCCTGCAAAATTAGAACTTTTATGTCTCACAAAGGTAACTCTTACATTATGTAAAAAAGCAAAGACCATTCGTGAAGTATTATACTTGTGGAAAAAGAGGAAACAAAATTCTTATCTCATATTAAAAACTCACAACTCCACACACAAAAAATAAATAAATAAATAAAAAGGGGCTGGGGATTTAGCTCAGTGATTAGAGTGCTTGCCTTGCAAGCACAAGGGCCTGAGTTCGATCCCCAGCACCACAAAAAAAATAAAATAAAATAAAAAATAAAAAATAAAAATAAAAACTCACTACTTACCAAGAGTGTTTAATGTAAAAAGCGATTCAAGTTCATGGTAAACATATAGACAATTATCTTTTACAACTTGGGTTGAAAGAAAGGTCTTAAAGAAAAATATGTAACTATTAAAATCAAGAGATTTTGTTTCTGCATTACCATATATTTTAAAAAATGAAACCACCCCAAAAACAATAAAACTTTAACTCATTTTCAATGTTTACAAGCAGTAAAGGGAGAACAGAAGAATACACTTTAATGTTTATACAATAAATTATTTCCAGCAAATTAAATAACCCATAATGTAATGCAAGAAGAGATGAATTTTAGCAATGTGAGATTAAGTAAAGAAAAATGTTCCAAATAACTAGGTAAAACATTTTGTCTTTTAGATAAGGTAATAATTTGAAATGTAATCCATAGACTTAAGGAAAACATATATAGGCAATATATAGTATATTAAAGGGCAGACAAGGAAATGACAAACTTGTGATTTTTGTATTAATAATGTCTTCACAATATATACACCATTATTAGAAGTAGTTAATTAACTCTTAATCAGAAGATGTTATGGTTCATCTAACATGAATTCTAGGTATTTAACTTTAGTAGGATCTAATATTATACTTAGTTTGAGAAAAGCTTTTTCATAAACAGAGAATAGGGACTCTGATTGAACAAGTACTGTAGTTAAAGAAAATCATTTGACCATCAGATCTACAAGAACTAGCCATATACCAGAGCTATATAAAATGTTACAAATACTTCTGTGTCCCCTCACATCTCTCTGCTATAAAAACAGTTAAATATCTATTTAAACATGTGCAATCCAACCTGCACGTCAACCATTCATTAAGCGTATTGGGCAAATTCTCTGAAGTTCTGTTCCTACTTTTATCACACAGGAGTAAGAACACCCAGAATTCTGCTGCTGTAGACTGCTAGTGTAAGAAATTAAGAAAGGAATGTCTGCTGTCATTAGTTTCATAGTTTTCTGGCGATGAGGTTTACAGAGATCTCTGTTCCATGAAAAATAAGGAATTAGGCCCACTTTGCATAGAGCAATTCTGGGCTGGGGTGGGATACTCTATACTGAAGTAGAGAGGAGTTTGGAGGTGGATATAATGGTTTTTTCAAAGTTATTAAAATTCTTTTATAACAGGAGCATTGCAAAATAGAGCCATTTGGTACTGATTGAGCCAGTACAACTAGGACACTTGATGGAGATTACTGAAGCCAAAAATGAGATAAGAGCTGAAAATAATTTTGTAATTAAATAGCTCTCCAAATTTACAGTCTCTCCCTCTCTCCCTGTATCGCTCTCTCTTTGTCTCTCTCTGTCTCTGTCTCTGTCTCTCTCTGTCTTTCTGTCCCCCCCACCCTCCGCCCGTGCTGGCGATCTAACCCAGGACCTCTCAAATGCCAAGTAAGCCCTCTAAAACTGAACTTTATTCCCATCATCTAAAAATGTTGCTACAGAATTAGGATGATTGAATATAGATCTCATCACTTGATAGTAAATCACTCAAAAATTCTCCTTTCTTATTTAATGTCTAGCAATAGAAAATAAAATGAATATATTAACAGAATGCTAGAATGCTATTTCCTCAAGTACGACTGTGAGTAATTTGCCCTTGTGTGGACTCTGTTTATTTCTGTGCCATATACAACATAAAAGTACAGACTGAGGGGCTTAGAAGAAAAATATATTTATTGTTTCAATATTCTGGAAGTCAGATATCAGAAATCTGTTTCAAGGGGTTGATGTTAAGGTGTTGGTAGGACTTGTTCATAAGCTCCGGGCAAGCATTCTCTCCTTTGATCTAGCTTCTAGAGGCTGCTCGCATTCTTGGAGTCGTGGCCCCGAGGCTCTAATCTCTTCCTCTTTGGTCACCTTCCCTCTCACACACAGTCTTCAAACTTCCTCGGCCCTCTTAGAGAAAGAAATTTGTTATGACATTTAGGGCTTTGCTGAATTATTCCTTGATAATCTCACCATCTCAAAATCCTTACTGAATCTCATCTGTAAAGTCTCTCTGTGTCAGAAATAATAGGTAGATTCTGTGTGTCAGCATGTGGTAAAGGTTTGGAGGGGCCTTCAGTTTGTCAGTCTATTTTTTTATATTTGTTCACACGTCAAAAGAATTTTGAATGTTGGCATATTATTTGGGGCAATTTTATGAGCAGTTAACGCTTCGCATTTAAGTCAATCTACAAGGTGATTAGAATAATTAAAACTATCCATACCTGACATTAAATATTATGATGTATTGCTTTATTTAGTTAACAAATCACACTTTTTGGTCCTGGCTTGGGGCAGTAGCACATGCTGTAACAGCAACTCTAAGGAAGGATGAGGAAGGGGGACAGGAAGTTAGAGTCCTGGCTGAGCAATGTAGCAAGACCCTGCCTCAAAATGCAAAATAGAAAGGGCTGCACATGTAGTTCAGTGATACAGCACTTCTGAGTTCAACCCCAGTACTGTGTGCGCGCGCGTGCGCGCGCACACACACACACACACACACACACACACACACACACACACACACATACACACACACACACAGAGAGCAGCTATTGGTGTTTCCCTGTGCCTGCACCCGCTAAGCCCAGAGTTAGTGAAAGGAAACTTTCATTTTCTTCTAAGTGAACTCACCTCTAATGCCTCATATGTTGGGGTTTTATGTATGGTAACTCTGTCCATCTTAGACAACGGATAACTTCTAGTTTATAATTCATCTTTTCGGAATTCCCTACTGTCCTTGTTAAGTGTGGGCTGTGTCATTCTGACATTAAGCTGGAGATGGATGGGTGAATTTCTGAATCTTTTGCTTTGCTTGTACAACCTGCAAAAGTGTCTTTTTAATCCCAATTTTCAGAATCACAAGTGGGCGTCCGCTGGTGACACGCAGCCTCAGGTCTCTATGCTTTGCGTGTCTTCTTCTTACTGCATACTTCCTGGAGAGGTTGTCTTGCTCTCAGCCACTTCTGTGTATGTTTCTGGCAGTACAGGTGCATTTTCCAACAGTTCAGAAACAAGATTTTCTCTGAAGATTACAAGTTTTCGTTCTGTATGTTGAGCAACCTAGAGTACAAATCCTTTTGTGTTTGTAGTCTATTTACATTTATTGAAGGTTTATATGACAACTTTAGCACAGAGCTAACCTCCTCACATCTTGGAATTTTCCTGGCAAGGCAGGATGTGGATTACCTGTAGTCTGGAAGTCTTGTTTCCTTTGGGGAGGATAATGATGTTCAGGTCACCTCTTCAAGACTTATAGCATACAGTGAGAATCGGCTAACTAAAATAAGGTTAAAAGTTCTTGTGAATCCGCCCATTTCCAGTTTCCATAGATTCCTCAAGTTAACAATACTCTACATTTTAAAATGGAGAAATAAAGCGAAAGGAAAACTATTTAATGTTGTGAAAGTATATACATTTCAGACTTCAATGTGTATAATTGTAATTTTATTCAATCACAAACTCATTTATTTACTTATTGTCTATAGCTGTGGCTTTGTCTTTATTCAATTTTTACTAAGTATAAGTCATATTTCCTTCTTCTTTGTCTCTTTTTTATTACAACAAATTTTGAACTTCTACAGTATTTGTTTATATAATGATACAGAAAAATGATATACAGTAGTATAAAATACATAATAAAACAGGAAATAATTTGTATACTTAAGTTAATCTAACTAATTTAAAGAATCCTAAAAATATACACACACAAAAAGCTGTGAACAGTATGCAACTATATGACTGTAAGAAGCTGCTGGTCAAAATTAATATCTTGTAAGAATGATTATCACATACTTTTCAATATTAGTTTGTAAGATTATCCAATTATTTTTTCCCTCTAATTTTTTCAGTTATGTTTACAATACAAAATAGAGATATTCATTTTAGGAAATTTATACACGCACATAACACATTTCGATAATCTTCAGTCTTTTTGACAATCCCTCCCTTTCTTATCTCCCATCCTCTTCCTTTTCCCATCTCTAAAATATCTACCTTCTTGTTTCCTACTTTGTCTTTTTCTCTTTTTTTTTTAAAGTTTTTCATGTAAGAGAAACCGTGTAATATTTAATTTGCTGTGCCTGTCTTGTTTGACTTTGCATTGTGGTCTCATATCCCATTCATTTTCCTGCAAATGACATGATTCAGTTATTCTTTACAGCTGAAAAATATTCATATGTCAATTTCTTTATCCACTGATGGGCATATAGGGTATTTTCACACTTTAGCTACTGTGAATTGCACTGGTATATACATGAGTATTTATGTATCACTGTAGTATGATGTCTTTCTCCTAAGAATGGCCCCAGGAAATATACAGCTTTGTAAAATAGAATTTTCATTATTCATTTTTTGAGAAATTTCTATACTAATTTTCATAACAATTGTACTAGTTTACAGTCCCACCAACAAGGTAGAAGAATTCTTTTTTCTCCACATCCTCTCTAGCATTTGTTGCTTTTTGTGTTCCTTATAATAGCTATTCTGACTGGGGTATGATGGAATATTAGAGATGTTTTGATTTTCATTTTTAATGGCGAAAGATGATACATTTTTTTCGTGTATATGTTGGTCATTTATAGTTCTTTTGAGAAATGTGAATTCAATTTATTTATGTGCCCATTTTCATTGGGTTGTTTGGGGTGTTAATTATTTTAAATTCTTTCTGTATTCTTTATATTAGTCCTAAGTCAGAAGAGTAGCTGACAAAACTTTCCCTTATTCTATATGTTGTCTCTGTTTGACTCAACTATACCTATCCTGGGTGTATCCGCCAGAGTTAAAAACATCATACAATAGTGATACATGCATCCCCACGTCTACAGCTGTACAGTTCACAATAACTAAGCTCTGGAAACAGCCCACGTGCCCGTTAATGGATGAGTGATGTAAGTTACCTCTTTGCTCTGTTGATTGTTTCCTTTGTAGTGCTGTTTTCAAGTCATAACAAGAGTCAAGCACCAGCTGGGCATCGCGGTGCTTGCCTACAAAGCTACCAATAGGGAGACTGAAGCAGTAGGAGCCTCACAGTTCAAAGGCAGCCTGTGCAATGTACTGAGACTGTGTCTCAAAACAAACAAACAAGCAAATCCATAAATAGGTAGATAGATGTGACAAAATATAGCATTTAAAGCCTAAAATACTTACTGTTTTTGCTTTTCCAGAAAAAGTTTGTTGATTCCTTATATACCACATTTAGTACAAGTCCTCGACTTTTGCTTAAGTGTAAAGATGAACTGTTGGAATTAAAAATGCAAAATTCTTCTCTCTCGAATGTCTGGCTCCTCCACAAAAGCTTGGGTTTTCACCAATGTTACCTCTGCAATACATCAGCGAAAAAGTACTTAAGGGCTCCGAAATGTACAAGTATGGCTTCATCCTTCTTACTCTGTACTCTGATAGCTGTAGATGAAGAAAATTCTGGTGAATTCTTCAAGATGGAGAAAGTATAAGGGTAAAAGAAATTGAAATGTTTCAGTATAATATAGAATATTATTTCTGTATTTGAGCAGTGTTAAGAATAAAGCTTATTAAGTTATCTAGGTTTACTTAGAACTTTTGCAACTATTTGTTCTTTTAATATACTTAGAGGAAAGTTCCATCTGCATATGATCATATCGAACAGATAAATTAATGAACAAAATTATTGTATTGCATGCAGTATGAAGATGGATAGGCAATTCACATTAAAGCAATTTATTTAAATGTTGTTCAAAAAACTTAACCTTCGTGAATACATTGACAAGAACTTAGTTTGAGCTTTGTAGATTCATACCTACATGAAATTATAAGAAAGTATGTTTAGGGTGGGACTGTATATGATAAAATTATTGTTCATTCTCCAATGACTTGGCCAACTTTCCATGAACAATTCTAAAGCTCTTGCCAAGCTGAATAAAACCATAATCAAAATAAATCCTCAAGCCAAGACTATAAAGTGCACAATCCTTTTAATTATATCCCTTAAGATTCCTAATATAATTCAAATTGACTCCCCGTGTATATAATACATATGCATATATACATGTATCTATGTAGAAGTATTCACATCACTTAACAGTGAGAACATGGTCTGAGAAATGCCCTGCTAGGCGATTTCATCGCTGTGTGAATATCATGGGGTGTACACACAGAAGTCCAGATGGCAGAGTGTAGGCCAGTTGTGGTGAACTTGTAGCACACATGTTATTTTTTTTTAAGGCAAAAGTTGTTAATGTATAAGTTATGTTTTCTAAACTAAAACTTCAGTATCCAGCTGTAATTGCTGTGTTTTCACTTTGCAATAAACAAGTGGGTTTGGGGTTTGGGCCCTCGTCTCTAAAAGTTTGCCATCGCTGGTCTAGGCTAGATTGTATAGCCTATTGCTCCGGAGCTATAAACCCACACAGCATTCTTCTGTACTGAATATTGAGGCAGTTGTAACGCAACAGTAATTATTTGTGTAACTAAGCATAGAATTTTATACTGACAACTTAAAGAAGCAGACGTTTAATCTGGCTCATGGTTTTAGGGTCTCTGTCCGTGGTTGGTTGGTTCCAAACCAGGAACTGCATGGTGGAAGAGTGTGGTGGAGAAAAGCTGCTTAGGTAGGGGAGCCAGCAAACACAGCAATGGAATAGTTCTGGTGAGGCGACATGTATAGTCCAAGGTCACACCTCAGTCAGGCACCCAGACATACCCAGAAGGGTGCTTTCCTAGGCACCTCTTAATCCAACAAAGTTAGCAAATCAGAATTGATTGTCACTTGCTCATGCTAATGTTGTACATTCAAGTATATACATATATGTGTACATGTATGTGTATATGGATCTTAGATTAGTATGTACACTTATATTTATATGCACACCTTATATCTCTATCTAGATACCTGTCTACATATCTCTATGTAGATAATATGACATATTACTTATGTGTCATTATCCATAAAGGCAAATAAACCCCATGTTTAGGCTGTATTCAATCAAAATTATGGTTTAAGTTTCTAAATGCCTAATTATTGAGTATTGCTTGAAAGACAATGGCAGTTGAGTTTTCCAAAAAAGACTATCCTGTCAGTATAGAAATGGCTTTACTATTTTCACTATTTTTACTATACCTTCATCTAAATCTCCTTCATCATCATTTATTTGTAGAAATACTGAACGTATTATGTTTTATAAGCATACCTTTTAAAATATGGCTTGGGAGGTAGATTTTCAAGGATGAATTAGCTACTGTTTTGCAGTTTCTACTTGTCAATAAAACACTACATAGAATTGTTCTCCTAGACTTAGTTGTCAGTCAAAAATCTATTTTAATAGATTTCTTTTATTGAATCTATATCTCACTTTTTCTTATTCTTTAAATCAGTTTGAGAGAGATTTTAGAAATGTTTGTGTGGGCAAGGAGAATGAAAGGGTCATATAAAATGAAATTGAAACAAAATTAAATTTATGCATTTATGTATTTTCTTCATGTAAATGGTATCAATATGTTTAGAATTAAAGAAAATGTTTTTCCTTTAAATATTTTTTCCAAATGTTTTTTCTAAAACAGAGATGCCTTCAATTATATTTTTCCAATAAATCAAATGCAATTATCAATATTTCTATTTTTAGATATAAAATACCTCTGAAAATATTAAGTAATCCTTGCAATAATAAGCAAGAGCAAAAGAATTTTGTGCCAGTTATACCAGTGTTTATACAGTTCATTAACATAGTAGTTTTTTTTAATAAATGTGTGCTTTAGTTTATCATGTTAACCTTTACGCAGAAGGTGCTTGAAGAGAATGAGCATATTCTAGTTTGTGTTTCATTGTAGTGTTTGTATATTGTAAATAATGTGTTATTCATCGTAAGAAAATACTACATTATTAACTGAGTATAGTGATGTGTGTGTATGTGCACGTGTGTGTGTTTTATGCAGTGAGTGTGTAACAGCGTGAAGAAGACTTAGCTTTGGGAGAAATCTGTATCTGCCTCCTAGCTGTTGTCCATTTTAGACAAATACATTCTCTGGTACCTAATTTTACCAACTTAAATGCTAATCACAAAATTTTCATGAAGATTCAAAGTTATATTAAACATAATTCATGTATTTCAGGCTCAAAATTTACTCCTTATTCACTCCCTTTCCTTAACTCTTTACAGCACGATTTTAATTTCTATGCTTATGAAAAAGTCACTTTGCTTTCCCTTTAATGCAATCTTTAAATGTGTACTCTTAAATTCTGTCCTGATAAAATAGTCCAAATCATTGAAATCTTTCTTTGTTCTTTTTATTTTCTAGCAGATTTATTGTAGCTGAACAATCTGAAAGTAAATATTATGGCCAAATAAACACAAATTTAGGGTAATAAAGACCTTAGATATCCTCCAGTTGAACCTCTTATATATCATAGACACTCAATTCACAGTCTTTATGATCATTGTTCATTTGGCCTCCACCTTTCATGGTTCATCAACAAGGAACTCATCAAATCAGAAGCAGAGTGTGCAATTGGAGGCAGCTCTAATTACTTGATATTTTTCCCTAAAGAAAGCCAGAGCATAGCTCTATGTAACTATTCGGGCTGCTGTTCCAAAAAAACACGATATCATTCCTTCTCTAGTCCTCTCTTTCATAGTTGAAACATAAACCTCATTGTCTCTTAAATTAAAAGTTTCCATTTTCTTTCCCACTGAGGTCCTTAAGACAATTACTGAGCCAGCGACTGTACTAAGTACTTATTCTCTCTTTTAGTAATCACACCACCCTGTGAAGTCAGAGCCTTGTCACTCATACCACATATTAGTTTAAACAAAAGATATGGAAACAGAGCAAAAAAAATATTTAGTAAGTTGCTCTAAATTGTATAGTCAACATGAGAGGAAAATTGGCAGTTGGCCTCCATCTACAGAGCTGTTAGACATTACAGTAACATGGATTTGCTCTCTTTTATAAATATTCACTGTAGAGTTTAATTAAATAAAAACTATACTCTAGATATGATTTCGTCAAAACAAAGAATTTTGCTTTCTTTGTTCTGAACACTTTAATAGAGATGAAGAAGCACTATAAATTTATTTTTCCTCTGTAAAACAGAGCAAGAATATTAACTTTCGAAGATAAAGACCTGCCATTCCTCTGAACCGTAATACTCTCCCCTTTAAAGTCCAGGGAGCCTTTAAAAAGGGCCTTGAAATGTAAGAGGTGCCATATTCCTGAGAGAAGTAGATGGAAATGCAGATTAGAAACCTTGCTTTGGAGGGAAGAATACTTAAGGTAAAGAAGAAATGTCTATCTTCCTTCTCGCTAGAATGTGAAATTTAAGTCTGTCACAAGAAAAGTTAAATTCAGAAAAAAAAAAATAGAAAATATAGCAAGGATGTTTTAGAAATAAATGTAATTACTGAAATGACTACTGGCCAATACACTGAGAAAACCTGCAGAGTTGCGCCTGGTCTTAGTAGGAAGGAGGGCCCTAATCAGCCCTGCCTGCCTGCCTGGACTCAGCAGGGGCATGCAGAACTTGTGCCCTGTAATTGTTACGCTCAGTACTGTACAGTCTTATCCAGCCCCAGTTAGTTTTCTGTGAAATTCCAGGACACTCACTTCTGTTACTCTTACAGTCTTAGCAGGATTATTATAAAATAACATAAAAAAACATGCTTCACGTACTTATCCTCATTAACTGTACCAGACCCGTGCTTATCAGTCTCCTCCTAGAGTTTTGTCTCTGAAATCTTCCTCACTTTTTGCTCTTCCTGACCTCAGCAGAAGTATCTGCCTACCGCCCTGTACAAGATTACTTTAAACATTCTTTGTACTGTGCAGTGGAAATAATTTTTTCACTGGAAATGAATTCGATCTATCTGGAGAATGTATACTTCTTATACCACCTGAATCCTGGTTTGCTTCAGACATTTTCCCATCATGTCCTGAAGAGAAACTGGCCTTCCTGCCTGGCCCATGCTGCCGAAGAGAGGACAGAACCTCCTACCTCCCCCACCCTAGAGGCCGGCAGGTCCCTCGTCCTGTGTCCTCACACGAATTCCTGCACCTTTCAGAGCTGTAATAGGTAGAATCTCATTCTGCGCATGCCTTTCTGGTCTGTAAATCCTATATGCAGTCTTGCTTGCTCACTGACTATTTTAGTACCTGTCCCATAACTTCTTTTTTCTTTAAATCGCTCCAACGCTGGGCTGGTTGGTTCGCACCTTAATAGGAAGCCAGCTTGTGTTACATAGTGAGTTAAAGGCCAGCCTGGACTACATAGTGAAACCCTGTGTCAAAACACACACACACACACACACACACACACACACACACACACACACACACACACAGAAATCGCTCTGGCATTCTTAATATAACTATAGAAAATCTGATTGCCTAGTATTTGATATCATGTGATGTAAACCCATTTCTACTTCAGATGCCCATTCCAGTGTCACAGAATGATTTTTTTTCCTTATTCATTTCCCTTATGAAATCTGTAGTTTCCAAATCCTACTCTCTGGCAATACTCTGCATATTGTTGTTATTATTTAGGACTTTTGCCTTGTTAAGTCTACCATAATGTTTCGACTTCATTAAGAAACTCAGTCCCTTGACTCTTCTTTTCCACACCTCTGCTTGCTTTCTTAAACAGCTTAACCTAAAATATATGTTTTGGGAATATCCACAATTCCTATGCCTTCTTTGTTTTTCCAATGCAGTTTCCTGAAAAAAACGGAACCTTAGATAGAGGTTCATTTTCTTTAAATGCATTAGTGTTTATCAATATTTTTGAAAATACACACATACACACACACACACACATACACACACACGGGGTGGTATCAGACTTATTCCCCCCATTGTCAAGAGGGCGTGTAATGCTATAGAGATTATTTTCCATTCTCCTTCACAGAACAATATAACAAGCATAAATTGGAAGTCTATGCCCAAATTTTATGTATCACGCCTAGCTCTTTTGTTTCTTTCGTCTTTAGATAGAGACAGTGTTCTTCTTCACGATGTTCACTGGTCCCCCTCTGTGTTGCAAGCCACCCACCCCTACCTTCCCAGTAACTTTTCCCTTATTTCTGGTGTCTTCAATTTTCTCATGTACTATCCTTTCCCTCTATGCAAGAAAGTGTTCAAGGTTTTCCTTTCTTTCTTTCATTAAAAAAAAATGGTTCTCATGTGCTTTTTACTTACAATGGAAATGATATCTGTTTGCTCTGCTTGTCTTTTGGATGCAACTTCTTAACTTCCTGAACAAGTTCAAATAGATTGAAGTCTTGAAATGGACTTAAGACTTCTTTATCCCTAGATCCTATAGTCCTGGAAATATTGTGTGTGGTTTATTTATCTTTTTTTTTTTCATTTGCTAGTAAAGCATAATTTACACATAGCAAACCTGATCTTTTAGTGTATATTTTTGAATGTTTGGACAAAGATACATAAACTCTGAAAAACTAATAAAATCAGGACAAATAATAGGTCCATTAATATTTCACATGCAAGCTATTATTTGCTATTGTCATTTTTCTACCTTATTTTTTTCTCTCAGTCATTCTTACAGGTGTGTAATGATACCACACTGTGGCTTTAGTTTGCATTTCCCTAAAAAGTAATGTGTCTGAACATACATTCTGCTCTTGTTGTTTGAATGTGTTCTTAATAAAGTATGTATTCCAATATTTTGTTAAATGTCAAGATATTTTGTTTTCTCATCACAATTCAAGGAGTTCTTTAGATAGTAAGAATAAAAATCTATTGTCACATGTGAAATTTGCAAATATTGTCCCCTGGTGTTTTCACTACTTTAATAGTATTTCCAAGATTTTAAATTCCTAAGCTTGATAAAATCCAGGTTGCCATAATTTATTTTCATTATTGGATTGTGCTTTTGGTGTCATGACTAAAATAGTCTTTGCCTGCTTTTTTACCTTGGTTTCTTCTAAACACGTCACAGTTTTGGGCTTTACATGTAGGTCTATGTTCAATTTTGAGAGGATTTTGTCTTTTGAATTGGCACAAAGTGTGGACAAAGTTTATTTTCAGCATCTTTTTGTTGAAGACACGACTCTGCCCTTTTTGTACCATTGGCCAGAAACGAAGAATTATTTCTCACCCAATTATTATAGCTTGTTCGTTTTCCTGAAATCAAGTAATGTGAGTCCTCCAAATTAGTTATTCTTTTGAAAAATACTTTGATTATTTCTGTATCTTTTGGTTTTCTGCTTGCTTCTAAACAGGCAGGGTTAATTTGAATAAAGTTACAGTAAATAAATCAGGCTGGGAAGTATCAACCTTGGGTTAACACTGTCAATATTGTCAATATTGTGCTCATAGTGTATATTGCCTTTTCTTTAGTTTAGTTCTTTAGTTAATCAGTAGTTTGTAATTTTTAGTAACTGTTGCACTTTTTTTTATTTTTGTGTGTGTGTACCTAAGAGCTTTCTTTAGTGTTATCCAGTTTTCAAACATTCACTACAAATATCTAAAAACACGATATTTTTCTAAAAGTGTTATGTTTTATCCTACTGCCATGCTGAACTCACTTTTTAAAAATTTTGCTAGCCTTTTCAAAGACTCTTTGCCATTTTCCTTATGTACATAATCACTTCATCAGCAGAGAAAGATGTTCCATTTCCTTCTTTCCAGTGTTTATCCTTTTATTTTTTTTATTAGATTTATTGCACTGGCTACCATTTCTCCTAGGATGAAGAGTAAAACGAATGCTTTGTTTTGTGACCCTCTTTCTATGGATTGTCTGATATCAATTTTTTTATTTCTTTTTTTTTTTTATTTTTACCAAGAACATGTATTGGTACATTGTATATGTAATGATCATAATCAACATGGTTATTTTGTACCTGTGCATGTTGTATCTTGGTTTTCCCCCTCTTCCCCTCTCCCTTCCATTCACCCACCCCTCCCTATTTGCAACAAGTTTATTTACATTTTTCCACTTTTTTCCCTTTCATCTTACTTTTCTTTTAACCTTCCTTCTCTGTCCGCCTTTTCCCTATCTAGTTATATCCATTTTTGCTGATAATTTTTTCTACTTCCTTGAGTATTTCTCAGTCTGGTTTAGTCTTCCTCCCTCCACTCTTCTATTCACTTTTTTCCTCCTTTTTGCTCCTCAGCTTATACGTGTTGTCTTCACATTTCACTCAGTTAACAATTCTGATTTATAACTAAATGGTGTTTACTGTTTGTTAATGGTGCCACTCTTACAAATCCACACATCTAGTTACACTTAAGATTGCAACTTTGTTTTTCAAAGACTTTTAAAATTCTGTATTTTTCATACAAATGTATTTTTGTTCCCTCTCCTATGTTTGCTCTCATAATAAATGATTCCACCAACTATTCAGGTATGCAAATCAGAAACCTGAGGACTTTGTACTATAATTCTTTTCTGTTTAACTTCCATGAAATTAGACAATACGAAGTTGTCTTTGTGTCAAAAGCAGTCAAACATAGGCAGTTTCAACTATGCAGGTACTCAAATCAGAAATTTGAAGATTTTGTATTATAATTCTTTTATGCCTAACTTGTATGGAATTAGACAATACAAAGTTGTCTTTTTGTCAATAGTAGTCAAACAGGCAGTTTAATAGAGTTCCGCATAATCTATGTGTCTGGCCACTAAATTCTCATGAATATGTTTGAAATCATTTTTTTCAATCTGCAGCTATTGTATTTTTGTTTGTTTGTTTGTCTCTTTGTTGTTTGTGGGGTGAGTTCCAGCATCTCTATTGAGAATATATAAAAACAGCTACTGAACTTGTCTCTCAGTTCTTCTTTGCGTAGCTACCTCACAGTCTTTCAAAAAAGATACTTGAGACTGCAGCCAGCCAAGTTATAAATTTGTTCATGTGCATATTCTCAATACATACTTTCGTTTTTTTCTGCAGTATCCACAAGGAATGCAAACATTATATACTGAAAAAATGTACTTGTAAATATCTATATCCATATATATATATAGTTCAAGAACAAACAAACAAAAATCCATATGCTTACCTGGTACGACTGCATAATGCCCCTCAGTTTTCTTTTTCTTTTTCTTTTTCTTTTTCTTTTTTTCGCTATGTCTCTTCTCTTGCTCAACTCCTGCTCTTTTACGCTTTCCCTGCTGCTCCCTACACGATTCCAGTGAAGATGTAAATGTTTTCTAGAGAAAAAGAAATTGAGATAAGAATCTCAAGTCGACTACTGATTCACAAATTTTATTCACTAAATAGTTTTCCTCTCACTCAGAGATAAGGTTTTTGTTTTGTTTTGTTTTGTTTTGTTTCGTTTTTCAGCTAACTGACCCCCTCATTTTTGTTAATAATTTTGTATATTTTTATGGTGTTTCCTTGTTAGCAGCAAAAATGATTAACGAGGCATCTTTATTTCTGTCCTGTCTGTTTTATTTATTTGGGAAAAATCAAAATTTTCTCAGCCACGAGCCTTTCATCTTTATGCAGAATACTGGAGTTTCATCATCTAGTTGTTGTAAGGCTCGATGGGAATGTATACAAGAGGACATTTTATAAAACGTGAGACTCTTTAAAAACACTTGTACCTGTCGTTGCCTTGTATGGTTATAATCCATTCATTTCTCGTCTATGAATTATTTTTCTATAAATCAAACCAGAAGGACTGCTTGTTACAATTACAAAAATTTTATGCCATTTGCCTCATTTCCACTGTAACCTCAGGGATATTTTATCAGCAAGAATTACATGGGTGTTCTATAAAGAATAAATTGAAAAAATTTCACGTGAGTATATATCTTTCACATTAGTGACAGCACGCCCGGCCATGTGCATTAAATCTAATGGGACATTTTATCCATTCAAACAGCTCTATGATCGAGAGATTAAAGTAGTTCTTATTCTAGCATAGTTAATAATCTCAATTTTTAAAAACCTTAAAATATAGAAATACAAAATGATGACAATATATATAATCCAGGGTATAAAATTTTATCTATTTCCATAGGATTTTAAGCAATTTAGCCATAACTATTTTTAAGAGGTATCTGTTCTGATACCATATATTAAAAAGTTCTTACTACATTATATCATCAATTTTGAAAAAAGTAAAAATAGTTGTTCAAAACCTACAAATAGTATGCACATTTCCTTGCCTTACGATTCCCCTGATAGTTACAATTTTGTAATCTTTATATATCTGAGTATTTGGAGAGAGTAAGTAAAGATAGGTGGTACTTAAAAGGACATTTAATGTTGAGTTCAAACATTAAGACACAGACCAAGAAAAACCATGTTTGTGATAAACAGTATTTTACTTATACAAGTTTATCATTAGAAAGCACCTAGTATATGCTCTCAATACAGTACCAAAAAACACAATATTTTTGTTCACTGTTCTAGAAAAGGAAATTTGAAAAATAGGGAACTTGATAATGAATCTAGAGAAAGTTTGTGCTCAATAAGCATTTGTTTTTAAGTGAGTAAACAAATGACTACATTAATGATGACGTAGATGTCTGACGTATTTCAATGAGAAAATCTCTCTGACGTCTTTCCTTCAGTGCTTTATCTTTTCATATGCATTTTTAAAAGGACAAATTCTTAAAAGACCACTCGCGACTTAAATTCGTTCTGTATTCTGTCTCTATCTCTGTAAACTGTAGATTTATGGTCCTTTCTCTCTCAATGTCTGAAATTGCATAATTGCTTTAAAGTGTGATCACCTGACTAGATGCCTGAAAATTACCTGATCTATTTAATATAACTTGTTTAGCTGAATCAATTTAATTTCCAGGCCATATGTTCGCACAATTATTTCACTTAATCCATTTCAAGGTGGCTTCCTCTTTTGCGCCTTGCTGGTTCATCTGCCTTTGATTGATCCACTTGTAGAATAAGTAATGACCTACAGGGGGATTTTAGAACAACACTGCTGGAAAATCAAAGGGCACATTCTATTCATCTTCTCAGGCCAAATATTCTAGGAATAGTAAGTCTTTAAATTCTACATCTCAACTTTTTCTTTTACGGAAAATGAAAGGCTTAAAAACATACATCCTGTTCATACCTACAAATTAAAATACAAACGTTGGATTATCACCGATGGTACAATAAATTCCAGTTAAATAAAAATATGACCTATTATATTTTTATAGTAATTTGTAAAAAAGTCCCCTTCCACTTTGCATGCATGTGCAGTGCCAAAATGAACATGTAATAAACATGACAAAAGACATTGAGGTAGCTAACCGTTTTCCACTCAAACATTTAGGCAGTTGTTTTCTCACCTTTTCACATTTGTTTTAGTTATACATTTTTTTTTTGTCGTGTTTGACTTTCAGTTCTCTTTAGATTATCACATTTTAATTCAGTTTCTTAGAAAAATTATGGAGATTTGGAATAATGTTCTATTCTGTGTAAATGAATTTTAATTTATTCCTGTTAGTTTTAAATTGGCCATTATAAGTAAAAGACAATGAAGGAAGGAGAGAGACGCTCTCTCACTTTATTAATTTTCCTCTTCCTCTTTGTCTGCTCATGTGTGGAATCATGATTCATTCACATCAGACATCTCATATGAGGTTTCCTTAGTATCATAATATTCATACTACATGCCTCTCTTTCTTATAATAGATAAGTAGATAGGTGATAAACACAGAAGAATGGCAATTTCTGTAGTACTTCACTTTCTTCCATATTTAATATATGGTCTACCTTTAACATAAGCTTTTCTTTTCTAACTCGAACAGACTTACATTAAATTTGGATGATCATTTGGGGATTTTGAGAAAGTGAATTGGCATCAGTAGGTTTTCCAAAAAGTGGATTAATTAAAGTAACTTTGTTTTTCAACCCTTATTAATATTAAATTTCATATCACCCATAATTTACTCTTTCGAAAGAATGAACTTGACTTACAAAAACTGATTTTCTTTGAGAAATACTAGGCTTAACTCTGTAATGCTATTTAACCTTGCTATGTCCTTAACCCACTCTATCTAACAGATGCATTAAAATTCTTTAATTTTGACATGGAATAGTATATCATTTGGGCTTTATAGAGTTATGAATACAAATATACAAGACCTGTTAACTTGTATTGGCTTACGTATTTCCTTTAGAATGTTTTAAATGTTTCTTGTTAATAGAAAGCTCATTGCTTGTCTTTATTCTCTGTGATAGCATGGAATGAAAAATTATTTGTTAATTCACTGCAGATGGAATAGATGGAATTTATAGAGCATAGTTATGGATTGTATGATTATTTTCAGTGACAGATGGTGGTCCCATAAGATAAAGTTGGAGCTTACCATTTCTTACCACCTATTGAGATTATAGCCCTCATTAATATCTGTAGTCCAACTTCATGTGTTTGTGATGATTTTGGTGTAAAAAAAATCTACAGTCCTGCCAGCTGCATAAAAGTACAGCATAAAAATTATGTAAAATACATAGTACTTGGTAGTGATAATAAATTACTGTACTACTAGTTTATGTCTCATACCATACTTTGAATTGCATTTTTAGAATATTTCTCTTCTACCTATAAACTTTTTTAATTTTCCTGGAAAATAATATACCATTTAGCAGGCAACAGCATGGTACATCTCAGGTTTACTGGGTCTTTTGATCGCACCAAGGGCCACCATGATGGATGGATCTGGACCATCTATGTTTATGTTCGTGCGCCCCATGATATTCACACAATGATGAAATCATTTAATGAGTCATCTCCTACAACATACCCCAAATGTTAAGTAAAGTATGACTCCATTTGAAAAAACTGTCACATCATTTAAAAATGCAGATATATTGAATTACAGTAAAATTTAGTCAATGTAGATTATGTGATAAAAGAAGTTTATCACTTCATAAGTTAAAAAAATTATTAAATTATTAAATTTATTACTTCTTAAATTCTGAACATACACGGAATAATATAGTATGTGTGTATCAGGTGCCGTTAGGGACCAACCAGAATCGCTCACCTTAGTCATTTCACAGCATGTCTGCCAGGCATCAGCAGTCAATACTTGTATTCATCTGAAGGCTTTTTCTGGCTACTCGACAATGGTATCATAGTGGCCAAAGCGGAACCACTACGTCCCTGGAAACAGATTATAACCGCAGACAAATGGGAGTTGCTATATAAATGCCCATCTCTTTGCCCCTTAGGCACGAGAACTCTGAAGTGCACGACGTTGTATGGGGGGTTGCGGGCTTTCCTAGCAGGATTCAATTCTATTTATCTACAGAAGTAACTGACTTAAACATAACTTCTATAGACTGTCTTCCCTCTCTTGGTTCCTACTTCTTTAATGTTATAGTCAAACTGACATTTCAAAATAATTATTTTCACTTGAATTTTTGTCTCAAGGTTTGTCTCAGGAAACCAAATTAAGATAGATAATTAGAAGTTTAACCTTCATCATAATCACCATTGTCATCATCTTTAGCGGTGTCACTCATCATCAACTTTACCAACACTACATCGTCAATAAAATTTTATTGCCATGAAATGGAGTAATGGCTTCATGTCCATTAAATTGTTTTCAACACTTATGATAATTCTGAGATATGCACTTTTTCCCTACTTTACAGCCAAGAAAGCTAATAAACAGAGAGGTAAAGTAATTTTCTCAAGGTCACAGAACTTGAAGTGAGAGAAAATCTGCATAGTCATATTTCAAACATTAAATCGGACCATGAGACTGAATCTGATTTTATGTATCTTCTCACAAAAAGTGTTATTGGAGAAAAGAAGATAAAATAGGATATGGAAGAGATAAATGAAAAATTTCATGGAGGAAATATCGAGAGCTGACTTTTGAAAAAGAATTACCTGAATTAAGAAATTGAAAAATGGGTAAATATTGTGACTATTTCATCTCATAATCTACTGGTAGAAAATGTGTGCACAGGTCCACAGAGAAATACATAGTGTGTTCCTTCCTGTATGACATGTGGTGGCAGCAATGTGGGTGACCCCCAAGGGGGGAATGAAGAGGTTGAATGAGGTGGCAATATGCCATGGTTCCCTCTACAGCAATTAGAAGCCAAAACTCAGAGTACTCAAAGTAGCTATGTGTATCTAGAGGTGAGTGAGCATGTGAGGAATCATAATAAGAATTATAGCAAAATATAATTTACATATACTTAAAATAAGAATACATCTACGGAAAGGAATAAATATTAAATAAAATAATCACATTTTAGATAAAAGAGAATAGGAATGGAAAATACAAGGGAATAAAGAAATCAAGAGATAATAGCAAGTCCTTGTACCTGGAGAACACGCTTAATTCAGCTCTGCCCTTCTTTTCTTTATTTTGTTGTTCTGTAATGGGGATGGAACCAAGGTTCTTTGCACTAAGCTACATTCCCAGCCCTTTTCTTATTTTTTTTTTTTTTCACTTTGAGACAGACTCACTCCATTGGTTAGGCTCTGCTCTGCTGTGACCCTCTTGCCTCCACCTCCTGGAGTACTGGAATTACAGGTGTGTACTCAGAGGTGTGAAACTCAGCTTCGACTCTGTTTCTGAGTGTCAACCACTCCCGCTAGAAGCCGGAATTTTAACAAAACATACAAAATATGAAACACACATGTGCACAAGACAAATGTCTCCTCTTTCTGGGTCTCTGAAAGCTGACGTGGAGTGAGCGAGCTGCATGGTGGGATCTAGCTGGGCCAGGCCTGTCCAGCTGCGTGTTCTCCAGGTTCAAGCCCCACTGCTGTGCTGTTAAATCAGAGTTTACTAGTTTTCTTTAAAAACAATATTTAAAGGAAAGTAAACCTTCAGTGCAGTCACAGAAAATTCAGGTTTTAGCATATTTATCTAAAAAACGTGTAACATAAGGGAAAAAAGAGGGTTTCTAAAGGCTACTAGAATTAACTCAAATAATGATTTTTTAAAAATTAGAATGGAGAAAGTATCTACATTAAACATAATTGAGTTAACTTTACATGTTAAGTGTTTACTTATTTTTAAGCAGAAACTGAAAATATTTTATAATAAGTATTTAGGGAATGTTTTAAACAATGAGATGCTGTGTCAGTTTTGAAATGCATTTCCAAAATAATTTATTGAACATAAGCAGGGCACATTTCGTAGTTAGCCTCTCTTCAATTTAAAATTCATTAATAAGTTTCATAAAATAAAATTAGGGTTCTGCTGGGTGTGATGGTGGATACCTGCTATCCTAGTACTCAGGAGGCTGAGGCAGGAGGATCACTGTGAACTTCAGGCCAGCCTGAACTACATAGTGAGTTCAAGTCTAGCCTGTACTATATAGTGACATGCTGTCTAATAAAATGATGAATATGCTGTGGAAAATTATTGTATCAGGGATTTTTTTTTTACCAAGAGCGCATATTGCTACATTGTATAAATAATAATCATATTCAATATTTTGTACTTGTACATGATATATCTTGATTTTCTCTCCCTTCCCCATCCCCCTCTTCCATCCCCCCACCCTTCCATATTTGCGGCAGGTTTATGTACATTTTTTTCCTTTCTTTCTTTTCTTTTTCCCTTCCTTCTTCTCCCCCTTCTCCCTATCTAGTTCTCCTCTCTTTTGAATACTACCTTTTTTTAAAATATATATAATATCTATTATACCTCTTTGTCCTTATTTATACTTACTGTTTCTCATAATAGAGAAACAATTCGATGTGTACTTGTGTGTGTCTGATTTATTTCACTTAAGAGTATGTTCTCAAGGTGCATCCATTTACCTACAGATGTCTCTAGTTTATCCTTTTTATGGCAGAGTAATACTCCATTGAGTAGAAAAAACCACATTTTCTTTAGCCATTCCTTACTTGTTGAGCAGTTGGATTGTTTCCAAGACTTAGCTATTATAAATTGTGTTGCTATGAACATGGGTGTGCATACATCACTGTGGTATGATGATTTTAATTCTTCTGGGAAGATACCAGAGGAATAGCTGGGCTAAATAGAACCTCTAGTTGTAGTTTTCTGAGGAAACTCTGTACTAATTTCCACAGTGGTTGGACCAGCCTACATTCCCGCCAACAGCGGAGGAGGGTTCCTTTTTCCCTGCAGCCCTGCCAGCAGTGGTTATTGGTTGAGTTCCTGATAATGGGTGTTCTTTCTGGAGTGAGATGGAATCTTAGCATTGTTCTGATTTGGGTCTCTTGAATGATCAATGATGTTGAACACTTTTTCAAATATTTATTTTCTATTTTTATTTCTTCATCTGAGAAATGTTTATTCATTCCAGATGCCCATTTTGGGATCTTTAAATTTGAGGTGTTTGATTTTCTTGAGTTCTTTATATATTCTAGATATTAGGCCTTTGTCTGAGGGACAGCTGGCAAAATTTTTTTCCCAGTATATCAAGGAATTTTAAAAAGAGGATAAACATTGCGGATTCTGTGTTGATAAAACATTGACTTGTAGAAGTTTATCTTTTTTTTTTATACTTTTTTTTTTTTTTTTTTTGCAGTTCTGGGGATTGAACTCAGAACTTTTGCCCTGAGCTATAGCCCAGCCACCCCCACCCTTTATTTATTTAATTTTTTTTTTGGTGCTGGGATTGAACTCAGGTACTTGTGCTTGCTAGGCAAGCGCTCTACCACTGCGCTGAATGCCCAGTCCCCCAGCCCCGTTTTTGTCTTTATTTTGAGACAGGATCTCCCTAAAATATGCTAAATTTTTCAAAGTGGATTTGACTTTATGTTCCCCTTGCACCAGTTTCTCAAAGTGCCAGGACTACTGGCATGTCCCATATGCACAGCTAGTATTTTTTAGAATAATTTGTTTTACTTTTCATTATATTTTATGTCCTTATCCTTATTTCATATGAATGTTTATGCCATTCATGGACATTATCAAGATTTCCTTTAAGGCTACAAAACATTTCACTGAAACAAATAAAACTAAAGTTCTGGACACTCTGATGACCTAGTTAAATGCTTTTAAAATGGAAAAAAAAAATAGCCTGCGAGTCAGAAGAATTTGCAGAAATAATACAGATAGTATCCACGTGCATCTACAAGCACATTATCCACCTTCCACCCAGGATACTTTCTTGCATTTCTATAGTACATTTTCAGAACTAGGAAACGAGTATGCTGTGATAATATTGGCAGAAATGTAGACTTTATTCCAACTTCACCCATTTTTATATGCACTCTGTGTGTGTGTGTGTGTGTGTGTGTGTGTGTGTACTTGTATTAGTCACTTTCCCATTGATGGGACAAAATATGTCATTCACAATTTAAGCAGGAAAGGTTTGATTTAGCTCCCAGTTTTAGGTTTTCATTGTGTGGCAGGCTGGCTCCAAGGCAGGAACACTGTCGCAGAAGGGCATGGTGGAGTAAAGCTGCTTAGTTCTTTGCAGAACAGAGGCAGAGCAGGGGCACAGAGCCAAAGAGCGGTGGGCAAGGAACCAGCCCTAGACCACTAGGCCGCACCTCTGTGACCCCAGGAGGTACACGAATAATGTCTGTTTAACCAATCGCCTGGGAGATCTCAAAGCCAGTCAAGTTGAGCCTCCACCCTAACTGCCACATCCCAACCCACCTCAATTTCATATTTAGACAGAGCTCCTTAAACTACACTTAATCTCTGAGTAAAGCCAATAATATCGATTTCTTAATTCCGTTTAGCAGAATACAATATCCTGTGTACCACTGGAGATGGAATGATCCCTTCCCCAGTATCTCAGCAGTTTTGGCATTTTTTTCAAAAGTCCAAATTAAAGCCTCTTCTGGGATTCAATATACTCGTAGCTGTGAACACTTGAAGAAAAATTTTTAAAGTTGCATAATGGCAAGGTAAAATGACGCAGGTTAAATATTCCCATTCCACGGGGAGGTGTAGTGAGATAGACGAGAATTGGACCAAAAAAAAGTCAAAATCCAGTAGGGTAGTCATTAATTTCCATAGGGCCATATCACATATCTGAGGCACACGAAGCTGAAATGTGGTTTCCAGAGGACTTGGGTGGCCCCACCTCTGTGGCCCTCCTGATTGCAGCCCACACAGCCTGTCTCTAGCTGACTCCACTCATGGTCTGTATGTTTCCTTAGCAGACATTTCATATTCCTGGCGTTTCTGCCTGCCTGGCATCTCCACTGCCTCCTGGCTTCATTCCCACAACTTCACACACTGTCTTCTCCGGGGCTCCTGGCCTGGCTTCGCAGGCCTTCCTTTGAAATCTGGATGAAAACATCCCTGAGTCCACAGCTCTTATATTTTCATGCCAGCGAAGTCAGCATCTTGTGGATGATGATAAGGTCTCTTGCCAGATGGAGCGGCACTCAGCTCCCCCGTAGACCATGGCTGCAAAGGACACTGAGTAGCTGAATAACTGAGCACAGTGGAATGAATCCTGGTTAATCAGCTCCTTAGGAGCCCCTTCTTGAGCTGGGGTCCAAGGAAATCTATTCTCAAATAAAATGTTTATACTTTTGCACCCTTAATTCTGCAAAGGGAAGATGTGTCTTGCTGATTTCTGAGATGCCAGTAAGGCATCTTTGTTCTTATCCCTGCACAAAGTCCCTGACTTATGAACATCTGAGTTGTAAACTTTCACAGATACAAATGGACCTGTCATTATGAGCATTCATAGATGGGAAGAAATCACAGAAGTAGCTTGTGTGCGCCGGACACTGTCACAGTTGTGTTGCTTTGTGCTTACTGCACAGTGTGGTAGTACATGGAACCTCAGTGCTCAGTCAGAGCCCAGCCTGTCTGGAAGCACGTGGAAAGGCAGTGATGGTGTTAAAGGGACCGCTAGGAAGCGCAAAGCCATGTACGCTGTACATGTGTGTCAGAGGTGTGTAAGCCTCGCTTCTTTAGTCTTACCAACAAATTTGACTTACAACCGTTCTCCAGGAGGAGAACTCTTTTGTGAGTTGGGGACTTACTGTACTCCGTTTCTTCTTAGTAGCACTAATTGCTTCAGCGTCCACTTCATTTTGCCCTAACTTTGCATGTAGTTCCTTCTGGGCTAAAATTTACATTCTCAATTTTTTTTTTTTTGCTTTAACTTGTGCCCCAAATTCTTATCATAAATCTGATTAAAAGTTGCCAGCAATCCCTCTGCCACAGCCTGCATGTTGGGCTGTCTTGAAGTTTTCAGCCAAACTAATGCATTTGCTGCCCTTAATCTTAGTCTTCTGTGAAGTCTCAGAACACGAGCAAAATGTAGACTTTTTTTTTTGGTATTTGAGTTTACACAGATGGCCTCTACTTCAGCTACCATGGGGTCTTTGTCTCAAGCTGAAACCTCATGGCCTGGCTGTCCACTTTGCTGTCAGTATTCTGACCAGAACCACACATCAAGCTCTGGTCACAGCATTCTAGGCCTTCTCTAGTCTGCAAAACTTTCCAAACTCTCTTGCAAGCTAGTTCCAAAGACTTCTAACCCATATAGTCAATTACGATTACAGCGATGATCCTGTTTTCTCAGTACCAATTTTATGAGTCACTTTCCTATCGCTGGTTATCTTAGTCACTTTCTCATCCCTGAAATGCTGTACCTGATTCCCACAACCTAAAGGTTTAGTTTGATTCACAGTATGTAGAAGTTTCTGTCCTGAGTTGGCTGGCTGCAAGGCAGGACAGCATGGCAGAGGGGCCTGGCAGAGAAGAGTTGCTCATAGCAAGGTAGACTGAAAGCAGAGAAAGAGTGGAGGGAGGAGGGAGGAAGCTACAGCCTTCTAGGACATGCCCCCGGTGACCTCCCTCTTCAGATCAGATCCCAGCTCCTGGCACCAAGTCAGGTATAAACGCATCAGTGGAACAATCGCCCAAATATTATCATGATGCCATAATCCAGCTACCTCCCCAGAGCCCACCTATGAGTGCTTGAGGCTTTTAGGAGACATGTAGATATAACCCATAACACTGAGACACAGTAATTGAGGAGATTCAGTGCACACCTGGCTGCTCCAAGACAAGAATATCATGGCAGAGGCGCATGTAACCTGTGGCTGTTAAGTTTATGGCTGTTGAGCAGAGTAGAGAAACAGTGTGAGAGAGAAGGGGCAAGGAACTAGATGTAGACTACAAGGTCATGCCTCCATGACTCACCTAGACACACTCAGAAATCGTCAGTCACCCTGGGCAGAGCCAAATCCCAATCATGCTGATGCTGCCCCCTAATATTGACAGTACTTCTTTGTATTGTATCACATGAGGAAACTTTAGTGACCAGCTCTATAATCAGGTGTCAGAACTATTCCATCACCATAAATGGAACTCCATAATGTCACCCTTAATCACAACCTTGACCATGGCAATTAATTATTGAGCTGGTCTCTATCACTGTAACTTTGTACTTTGAGAGTTTTATGTAAATGGAGTAATACTGTATGCAAACTTTTTTGATATTTGCTTTTTTCCTACTCAGCATGATGTCTTTGAGATCTGTTCAACTTATTTCAAACTTCAGTGTCTTGTTTTTTAATTGCTGAGTAATATCTCATCTGTATGAGTAATACTTATATGGATGTACCATGCTTTGCTTAAGTATTTATATGTTGAAGGGCATTTGGTTTGAACACTTGTATAGAGATTTTTTTTTTAACCTAAGCTCCTTTTACTAGCTCATGAGTACTTAGAAGTATGTTTGCAGTGTTTAACTATGTTTTACCTTAAATATAACCATTAGTTTTCCGGAGTTTCTGTAGCATTTCATGCTCCCATTAACAATGTATGTGACAAGTAGTTTCTTTGCATTCTCAATATCATTTAAATGCTTTTTTTCCACTAATGGAGAAATCACATGATCATTCCAGAACAATGATTTTAAATAGCCTTAGTATAAATAAAATGACTTGGGGAGTTTAAGATGCAGATGTCCTGATTATTAATGATAACAGGTCTGGTTTATTGTGTCTATAATGGGCCCATTTAGCCCTAGTCTATTTAGTTCCCAAAACAACTCTCTGAGTTAGGTAATTACCAACTTAAATATAAAAGAACAATTAAGCCTCCGAGTGATCTAGTAATTTACTGATGACCACATGCATAGTTTAGAAGAATGTCACGTTTGCAACTTCAGTTTGAATTTGATACCAAAGCTATGAAGCTGCAGAAAAGATCAGTGCAACTAAATGTTTCTGTACTATAATCATGAGTTGAAAATTACACAAGTTCATGAACAGGTACTGGACATGGAAGAATGGCAAAAATTAATTAATTGAAATGATATTTCTCTGCTGAGATTGGTTTGTAAAATGCTGATGGCTAATTATAAAGTGAAATAATGTCCAATTCTGCTTAAATAACTTTGAAATATAAAGATCAGGGTGCAATATATAGTTATTTTTTTTAGAGGGAAGAATGAATACTGAAGTTTATATCCCGTAAGCTTTGTTATGTCTTATATTGGCCATTTAGTAAAATAATATCAATAAAGAAATATACTTTTAAATTACTGAGACAAGATTACGTTAAATTATCTTCTAGCAGACTTACATCTTGTATGAACTACACTTTCTGGATAAGTGCCCCTGTAAGTCTCAGATAATCAGAAGATCATGATTTCATTCAGAGCAAAATATTGTAATAGAAAATAATTGAGCTTTCCATTGCTTGCAGCAGCTTGAGAAATGATATTATATAGTCATCATAATAAGCATGCCACTTAAATATCTATGTAAACATTTGATGTACAGAATGATGTTGGATTTGTCCTCAGATTTCACTGACATATTAGCATCTGTGTTCCATTTGTTTCGAAAAATAGGCTCCCAGGTTGTTTATTTATAGTATTGCAGTTTTTTCCCATGGGAATTAGAGACTTGCTGAAAAATATGCCTTCATCTAACCGTAGGAATTATAGTTTAAAATGCCTATGTGTAGGCTTTCTTTTTTCTTTTTTTTTTCTTCTTACCAAGAACATTGTATACATAATGATTATGTTCAACATGGTTATTTTGTACCTGTACATGATATATCTTGGTTTTTCCCCCTCTTTCCCACCCCTCCCTTCCATTCCCCCACCCCTCTTATTTTTAATGAAGATGTACACCAATTACTAGTCTAGAGCAGGGGGTAATATGTCTTCACATAAAATAATTCTGCAAAAATACGATTACTTAAAAACTATAAATCAGATAGAAAATTTCTGTCCACTCTCTCCATCAGAAAGTCAGAAATGGATGTTCATCTACTCCCTACTAACTACTAATAACCCAAACGACTTTTGCGGCTGTGTTTTCCTTCCTTTTGCATGTGTGTCTTAGATTTCCTCAGTGACCTCCTTGGAAGAAGCTGGCAGAATGGTGAAATTTGATGCTGTCACTTTATTTAAACAAGGACCAAATGTAAAGTAATAATACAGGCTCATTAGGTGTCTATTCAGAAACCTCCCAAATCCTGTGCTATATGTGAGACAATAGGCCCTGTCCCACCAGGCATATTCTGACTTTACCCTGTAGTCTCACCCCTTCTGCCAGGATACCACTTACCCACCCTACTCTTGGCCTTTCAGAATGTGCATAGACCTTTCCTAACTCATGAAACTCACGTGTCATCCTCCCTGCTGCAAATACTCTTGGTGCAAATACTCCAGCTGTGGTGACCAAAGCGTAACTCAAGAAGTGACCTTGATTTCCTTCCCAAGAAACCAAGTCCACATTAGGGTCCAATTACACTTTCTCATATATCTTCTGGTTTTAATCAGAAATACAGTAAAAATACGGTAAGTGTTATTTGAATGTTGGTTTGAAGGCTGACATCAATGTTGTGTGGAAACTCCATGAGGGAAGGAAAATCTTTCCTACTTTATTTAGTGCCTGCCTAGTAACAGTCAAAAGACAGGGTTTAATAAATTTTTATTGTATAAATCATCTGCCTCATCAATACCTGCTGTGCTAGCTTATAAGAATGCTCTGAAAAGGTTTCCATTAAGTCTACCTTTACATTTAAAATGAAACTCTAGTCAAAGGCAGTCAAGGACCAACAAGTGGGTAAATTAACTGAATAAAATTTACTATAACTTCTTATAGCATGGAAATATTTGCTTCTAAGACTAATGCAAGGGCAAAGTCCTAATTATTAGTATAATTATATGACATGTCCAATATTTCATATAAAATACTGAACATAGAAATTCCTTTTAACCAGGTAAATAAGTGAACCAACCAAGATCCATTGCAAAGTGTTTTCTAAAACTGGTCTAAGTCCTACTGAGATTTCATTTTTTCTTTCCTTGATTCATAGCTTTGTAGGTATAGCTGAGATGTAACAGTAATGATGCTTGCAATTTTCAAATAATAAAGTGCTTACTTGGGAAAAAAATTAGAGTAGATTTTATAAGATATTGTTATGGCAAGATAACTATTCAAGTCAATAATAATTCAAGAGTTAGGAAGCATTGACTTCCATGTCCCTCCACATGAGATGACACAAGTGAACCTGAAGGAGATTCTGCAATGTGAAAAAAGCCACATTGAAGACATATGCAAATCGTGTGATCTCACGATTTGCATAAAGCTACATGTGGTAGCTGAAATAGTCAAGCCTGCTGAGACAGGCAGGATCATGGTTTTCAGAGTTCAGAGCGGATGATGGAATGGGGAAGTTTTGGTTAGCTGGTACGAAACTTCATTTATGCAGGGAAAGTTCTAGAGATCTGATGTGTAGTGATGAGACCAGAGTTAACAATATTATGTATTTGAAATTTACTAAGAGGGCGTGGATCTTTAGTATGCCCTCCAAAAATTTTAGTGATATGAGGTGATGGGTATGTTAATTAGCTGTATTGCAGTATTTCGTATTGTATACATTTATGAAATCATTAAATTGTATACCTTAAATATATTTAATTTCTAACTGTTACCATGTCTGAAATTCTCAGTTTTTCACAGTTTGCACTTGCTCTAGGAATGTAACCCCTGCAAATTTTGGGGGTCCCTTTTATGCACAGCAGGAGGAAGTCACTTATACCCCACAAAATATGTGAGAAAAGGGACAGTATCTAATAGTAAAATATTTAGCTAATTTTCTTAAATGAATAACTAAGCTTCGGTTTGTTTTTGTTTTCAAATTAAGAAATTAATGTGGATATTAAACTTTTTATTGAACATTTTAATCTTAAAATATGTTTATATTTAAAAGATATCAAGATACAACTTTCTCCTTGACCACTATCATACCACATTACTATCTCTATAAGAAAGAAATCTATCACTAAACTCAGCCCCCTGAAACTAATAAGCTTTCAGTGACACGATTAGAAATTCTAGGCTTCGCCTTAGAAACTTGCAAATCTTGTCAAAGCGTATTTAAGATATAGTTATCACTTAATATAATGAAAATAAACAGGTTTCTAAGTGGCTCCAAATAAATTTTAAGTGTTTTATGTCACATCCTCAGAATAAAGATTTGATGTAATTCTACTCCAAGAAGTTCCGATTATTAAGGGTGTTCCCACCAGAACATATAATGTACAGTACTATCAGGACCCTGTTTTGCATATAAATAGATTTTACTTTCTATGTTTTTTTATCCTCCAAGAATATTCTGAAATAAGATCTGATGTCATTCATAGTTATATTATGATAAAAGTGTGATTACTTCTCAAAAACATAAAAATGATTTCTGTATTTATTTATGTCCAGTCCATTAAAACTATTCTTTCCAATATAAAGAACAACATCTTTTTATTGAAATAAAAAGAAATACCTAACGTAGTTACATTTCTGTTTTCTACAAGTAAACAAATAAACATTGGATTTGGTTTCCTTAATGTACAGAATTATACAATTTTCTGCCAGAAAATCTAAACCTGTTTCAAAAATATTAATGACTAGTTAGTTTTATGCTTTCATTTAATACAGTGTATAGTATATAGGTCTATATAATCAATATAAATAAAATAAATTTTCCTATCTGTAATTTTATTGAGTGAAAGCAGCACTAAATCAGACAGGAAGTTGGGAATTAGATTACAGTGTGTTTGATATACACGAAAGTCACATTGTGAGACCCCCCCACCAAGGTAGAAGTTCACAGAGGCAGGCTTCCTGCACAATGGTAGCCTCTCAACTTGCTGGTCTGTGGAGTGTGTGCCAGGGACAGGAGTAGCAAAGACTGATATCTGTAACATGTCCTAGTGATTTTCTCAAACAGGTACTATCCTTCTCAGAGTAACAACCAAAGACAAATCTACAATATGATGACTCTTTTCCTAGAATTTTTTTTTTTTTTTTTGGCTTGGAAAAGAGAAGAAAGTCCAGTATTTCACTGAGTTCTCACTCAGAAGAAGGACCCCCCTATTACTAGCCAAGAGATTATATGGTTAGGTTCTTTTGCTCACCACTGACCAAGTCAAAGGAGGACACTTATTTTGGTTAAAATGGAAAAGGTAGCTAGTTCTGCAGAAATTGAGGAGCCCATTGGCTTCAAGTCACCATCTTACCATGTCCAGGTGAGTGAAGGTCTTTTACAGTAAAGAACAGAGAGGAAGAGGAACGGAGAGATAATGCAAGTCTCCACACTTGCTTTATTCCTCTCAGCCATCTTTAGCTGTTTTTCACCTTCTTTTAGAAAGGAAACGGGGTTCCAGACCCTGCGGCAGGGATCTAGAGATTCTGTCCTTTTTAGGCTGAGGGAGGAGGAAGTATTGGTCATATGCTCAGCAGGAGGAAGCTTGGAGAAGTTTCTTATCTCTAAAAGACAGACATTTAACTTGGGTAGTTCCATTCTGAGATGCTGGTTACACCCCTCCTATCAGCGAGGTTTGTACCTAGTGGACAGTCTCCCCAGCAAGCTGGAGGGGTCACAGCAGATAAACAACTAGATAATCTCTACTTTCTCTTGCTTTCTGTAGCCTTTGACTCAGCATGCTTTGGTCATTCAGAGTTTATTGAATATTAGCTAAAAATTGCTAATATATATATATATATATATTACCATTTTAAATGAGTAAACTTGGAGAGCACGTGGCTTTTACCCTGGAGTTGAGGGAGGCTAGTTTTTGCATAAAACAAATTCTAACAGATATAAGAAAGTGGAATTCAGACTACCAAGACAAGTGGTTGTTTTATAAAATTTCAATTGATTGACAACAACCCGAGGTGCAACTAGGAATAGTTTAGGGATTGGTCATTAAAGACTGAGATGCTGGTGCCCAAAGGACAGACACAAGCCTCTCCCAGGAATTGACTGGCTTCTGTTTGTTTAGCAAAGATTTCTTACAGGTTATCTCAGTTAAGCTTGATAGCTTGTTAACAGAGAGTTCCCGCCCAAGGGCACCTCCTAGACATTTCAGTGTGCTAAATAGGAACTGTAAAATCTACACTCTTAGACAGGAAAAAGTCCCTTTATCAAACCTTCCTCGGTTTCCCACCTTAAGTGTACATTTGCAAACCAAATTTGTGACATATTAAGTGTTGGTTCATGACTTAGACATCAGGACACTGCAGTTGGTGAAAATCAGACATCAAAAAGATAAGTTTACCTTAAGGGACAGGTTGCTGTAATCAGTATGAACTCTGGGAACATTTCTGTCATTCTTTTCCATAAGCTGATAATACTCAATTATCATACAACTTAATATATGAATTGCTCCTAGAGGTTTGTATAATAATGACTTTTTGTAAGAAAAAAAATACTGTCACCTCAATTTAATAAAAAAAGTTATTTCCAAATACTCAAGATTTGTTTCACACTGTATACATGTTTAATGAGACTATGTTTATCTTGTCCAAGCTTATTATTTTGATTCTTTTTACCCCTCGAGGAACCGTTGTACCCTTTAATGAAGATTAGCAATACGTGTTAATGGACACAGATCTGTAAGGGTTCATTTTACAGATGTAGACTATAAATGTAAGGTTAAATGACCTTTTGTTGCTGACTTAAAATTTTAATTTCTGAAAATTGTTGGTATTTTAAAGGGGCCTCAGTGTAGCTGCATAACATTTGAGAGAGCTAAGAAAAATAGATGGATTGAGGAAAAATATCACCAACTGACTGAGGTAGAAACTGAGTTAATAAACAGAAGGGAAATTACTTTGATGGGGTACCATGAAGATAACAAAACAAGATAAAAACAAAAACACATTACAACCACCACAACATACTTCATTTTTAGGAAAAAAGCACGAAGTAGATTACAAAGTAAAGCTTGTTTGTCAGTAAACTAAGAGTAAAAATACACTTTGAAATAATAATCTTATCCTAGACCCTAATCACCTCCTCGCCATACACAAGAAAAGCTTTTGTCTGTAAAAGTAAACCTACACTGCTTAAGTACCTAATTCCAAAGTTTATTCTCATTAACAACTCCACTCTCAGCACAATCATCATCACCCTTTTATTTCCCTCTCATTCTAATATTCTCCTCAAATATTTAAAAGTCTTGGGCTGGGGATTTAGCTCAAGTGGTAGAGCGCACTTGCCTAGCAAGTGCAAGGCCCTGAGTTCAATCCCCAGCACCAAAAAATAAAAAAAATTAAAGGTCTGCCATGTACCCAACACGTAAACCTATTACTAATAAAACTGATCATCAGTATCAGTTACAATTCATTTCTTTCTCCTGTGTTATTAATGTTTTAATTTGCTAAGAACCATGCATCTCAAATTCCAAATGTGCTAAATGATTTTATTCCTTATATAAACTGTACATGGGATAAAAAGATAGGTTTTTCTCTTCTTCAATTAATCACCATTGTTAGTTTTGGTTCTTTTTATTTTTTTTTGGTGCTAGGTCTCTCCAACTCAGGGGCTTGTGCTTGCTAGGCAACTAGGCAAATGCTCTGCTGCTTGAGCTAAATCCCCAACCCAACCTTTGGTTAGTTTTATCTTTTAATAAAGGTAGCATTTCAATCGAATGATAGGTTTTTAACTAAGTCTTGGAGATAATTGTAGATTTACCATGCAGTTGTAAGAAATGACACAGAGAGAAAGATCCCTTGTAGTCTTTACTCAATTTCACTGGTCAAATTTGCAGCAAAGTGGTACAAGCAGGATATTGACACTGCTATGGTGAAGCTGTTGAATATTTTATTGCCTTCATGAGATCCCTCTGATTGTCTTTTATAGTTGTACCTATTTCCTTATACAACCACCCCCACTTCATCCCTTTATCTTGAAAACTCCAATTTGCTTTCCAATTCAATGAATTAATCTTTATGATTCGAAGACATATGAATGGAAAATAAAGTATGCAACTTTGGGGGATTGACCTTTTATCCCACGCACCACAATTCCCTTCAGAATACAAGTTGTCTTGTGTATCAATATTTGAGTCTTTATTGCTGAATAGTATTCTATGATATGGACACACCACACTTGTTTAATCCCCACTTGTTCAGAAGATATCTGGGTTGTTTCCAGTGTGGGCTGTTATGAATACAGTGTCCAAGAACTTTCATCTACAGGATTTTGCCAAAGCAAATTTTCATTTCTTTGGAATAAAGTGTCAAGAATATAAATGCTGAGTCTTATGATAATTTCATGCTTATTTTTTAATTGTCATATTATATTCTAAATATTGTACTCCTAAAATTACAGTGTTTGCCAAATTGCTGTACCATTTTACATTCTCACCAGTAACATAAAAACTACTCAGTTTCTTCACGTCTGTACAGCATTTGGTGTAAGTATTCTTTATTTTAGGCTTTCTAATGCAAAATATCTTTTTTAAATTTTTTTTTACCAAGAACATGTATAGGTACATTGTATACATAATGATCTCATTCCTCATGGTTTTTTTTTTGTGCCTGTACATGACATATGTTAGTTTTCCCCCCTCTTCCCCGCCCCTCCCTTCCATTCTCCCACTCTTCCCTATTTATAGCAGGTTTATTTACATTTCTCCCATTTTCCCTTTCTCCTTTCTTTTCTTTTTCCCTAGCTTCTTTTCCCTCTTCTCCCTATCTAGTTTTCCTCTCTTTTGAATACTATCTTTTGTATTTTACATGATATCTATTATACCTCTTTGTCTTTATAGACACTTATGGTTTCTCATATCAGAGAATCAATTTGATGTGTACTTATGAGTATCTGATTTATTTCACTTAAGAGTATGCTCTCAAGGTACATCCATTTACGTACAAATGTCTCTAGTTTATCTTCCTATAGTTTTAATTAACACTTCCCTGATAACTACAGGTGTTGAGTATCTTTTTGTGTGCTTATGTGCCATTATTGAGAAATATCTGTTTATACGTTTTTTCTTCCTTTCTATCTTTTTTTTTTTTTTGTGGGGCCAGTGATCGAACTCAGGGCCTTGTGCTTGCAAGACAAGCACTCTAATCACTGAGCTAAGTCACCAGCCCCTTCTATCTATTTTTGAATGTAGAGTTTTGAGAATTTCTTATTTAATCTTAATACTTGCCCTTTGTTGGATAAATAGTGTGCAAATATTTTTTACATTCTCTTATCTGTCTTCTGGGTGGAACAGAGTGGGGAGATGCTTGCATTTTTAAAAATACAGTCTGTTTCAGAGTAAAAAGGTGTAATTATGAAGTTCAAAGTTTCTTTTTAAGGATCATACTTTGTACGTCAAATCTACACTTTGCGCAGCCCTAGATCCCAAACATTTTCTCTTGAGTTTGGCTAAATCTTTTCATTTACCTTTCTATGCTTTGAATCTAAGACTCATTTTGAGTTATTAAATAAAGTGAGATTTAGATCAGTGATTATTTATTCTTTGGCTCTATTAGTCCAATTGTTCTAATACCATTTAATTAAAAGGTTACTTTACCTCTGTTAAGTCGCTTTTCCTCTGTGTTCAAAATTAGCTGTGATTGTAATGGAGGTAGAGAAAGATTCATGCGTCTACCTCTCCACCAATACCTTATTGTCTTGATGAAGCAAATAGGACTAAATATTTAACATTAGTGATTCTGCTCACATTATTGTTCTTTTTCACCATTATTTTATACATTTGAGGTTTTATACATTTCCAGATATATTTTATAATAAAATTTTTCTGTACCTTCAAAAACTTTCCTGGCATTTTGACAGAAACTGCATTAAATCTTTAGATCAATTTGAGTGGAATTGGCATCCTTACTATGTTGTCATCAATATGCAAACATGATATTTTTCTCTTTCAATTTGCTTTTCTTTGATTTCTTTCATCAGCAGTTTGTAAATTATAGCATATTAAACCTGTAGAAAAATATAATTTTGAAGAACAAAATACATGTATGTGTGAATACACCATTCTTTTTATGTGAACTTTTTATGTGAATATACTTTTATCTTGGAAATTTCCATTAGAATGTAATGTGAATAAAGTTAAAAATGAAAATCAAGGTGCTTTTCCAAAAATAGTATGCATAAGCTTCATTTTTACAAGGCCTTAAATTATAGCACTCTTTATCAAAGGTACTAATTGACTATTGTGTGCCTGCTGCCAATTAAGAATTTAAACTTTTGATAAAAACTTCTGGAGGCATGTATCAAATTTTCCCAACAGTGGGAATGTCAGGCTGATCAGTTTTTCTAGCTCCACATAAGATATTTGTTTATTTTATTTTATCCTGATGATTCTGGACTCTTTAAAGCATAGACTCATAAAGTTTGTTTATTTAGGAGTCAGAAATTATTTTGAGCCCTATTTCTACTCTCCAGTAGATGATCGAGCTCAGCCCATTTATTTCCTTTGATCAGTTTCTCCACCCTTGATGTGGAATAATGGCGTATGAGTGATCCTAATTGGTTCAATTAAGTATGGTGATTAGCACATAAGCATTTCATCAGTGTAACCTTATGACTCTCATAAATGTGTATGAAACGTGAGTGTCAGTTGAACAGCAGTGCGAAATAAGATGGAAACATCATGAAGCTGGTTAGACAATGTCAGCATGACCTTGTTTTACAGATTATAGGAAAGATTTTCATCCTAAATATCTTTCACTACCTTTATTGTATATAAAACCAAATTAAAGCTCTATTTCTATTACTTTTACTATAATGCATGAACTTCTAGACAAAAAGACATTAAATCCTTAGTAGCTACTAACAATGTTTTATAAATTGCTTTATCTGTCTATATAAATATATATACAACATTTTATCGTATGAGAAAAGATAAATATGAGTTTTAGAAAATGTCTCAAGAGAACAAGTTTTCGTGGGGCAGTCTTGAAAGTGAGAAACTGGCTACATGCAGGGGAGATTAGGGTAGGACACATTTTTTATTTTTTTTTCCTGATAACCCTGATTAAAATGTGTCTTACTTGTTCCTCACCCTGGCTGTATTTTTAAAATTTACTTTTATTTTTTGAATTGATTCAAAATCATACTGATCTATGGAATATTGTATGATGTTCCCATACATGTACACATTGTATAGAGAGCATTTGAGAATCATCTTTGGGATTAAATACACACACCCACACACACACAATACAGATGTGCACACATGTATACCTGTGTCAAAGTCTTCCCTCAGAAATTTTATTCTGGTTTAATTGGTCTGTAGTGTAGCCTGCATAAAAATACATTTCACTGTATTTTTTAAACCCTTCCACCCTGCCCTGTGATTTTTTACATGTAACAGTGTTGGAGATTTTCCTGTATATAAATTACAGAAATTAAATGTAACAAGACGTTCTATAGATATATGGGAATGCATCCTGGATTTTGATTCAAAGAAACACATTCTAATTCTAAACTTTCAGAAAACAGTTTGACTTTTCTAGATTTCCTCCTTCTCATTTTAAAAATAAACACATTAAAATCAACCCCAAATATCCTTCAATTCTAAAATAGCATGGTTGTAAATACCAAAGCCATTTTAAATTTCTCTTTCCTTAGGCTATTTAAATCAACATTTGCACATAGACTAAATATGACAGATCCCCCCCTGAAGGAGTATTAGATTAATGGATGGTTTGAGATAGTTTATATCTCCCATCCCCAAAGTAAAGCTTTATCAGACATTCTGAAAGGGATCTGGGTGCATTAGGGAAAATAACATTTCCATTCCAGATTCAGTACTGATCCATCAAATCTGTTCGCCTGCTGTCAGCAGAAGTTATTGCCAGGTGCTGGGAGCAGGCTGGAGCCTTCCTGAATGCCACCAGTTAACTGCAGAACTCAGCTGTGAGGAACAATTCTCCCTTATTCCTCCACACACTGCCCGGGCATTACAGAACTGTTAACTTGAATTACACTTCTAGTGGCTATGAGAGTGAGGATCAGCTACCCCAAATCCTCCCCAAATAACTTGTTAAAAAAAACAGCACACAATTCGTTTCAGTAAAAAATAAATGTTCCCAAGTAAAAGGTAAATAATCCCAAGAAATAATTCTGGAATTTCTGCCACTTTATTTCCTATTTCTGGAACTTCTGGGCTTTAATGAATTTTGGCTTTTAAAAAAGGGAGATTTTTGATATTTGTGTAAGGGAATAAATCCAATAAAATTCAGATTCAGAATACTGAGTATAAATGCACATGTTCTTAAAAAAAGAAAGGTTGTAAAAGTGTTATTTGCATTTTAATAATGGGACCAGGAGGGTTTTAGCTGAAGCGATGGCAGTAGAAGCTGCGCCCCCTGCCAAGGGTGCTTGTCTTGGCTTCTCAAAGTCTGAAAGCAGCTCAGAGCTCGAACAGGCAGCTTCACGGGAGACAAGTGCCAGGAGCTCTGAGGCCTAAATCAAATAAAGATCGAGTTAAGCGCCCAATGAACCTCTCCAGCTGATGAGGACGGGTTCAATATGTGGACTATTGTATAAGATTCTTAGGTAAAGAATACAAAGTCAAATCGTATTAAGGTGTAGTACAAGAAATGGAAAATGGATGAAAGCAAATGATAAGGCTTCTCCAAATGCTTTTGGACTGAACTTCAGTTCAAACAGTCAGCATATGTACATCCTGAATGACTTCTTTCAAAACATAAGATTATTTAAACTGAATTCACATAAAAGTCCCAGTTGTTTTAGAGCCATTTTGAGATTATATATATTTAAATCAAAGGAAATAAAATGTTCAAAGTTCTTTGCAATATCTGAATGTTAGGGTTAAGTCTGATACTGCAGAAAAAGAAACAGTTATCATCTTTTAAAGGTTTCCACCTAGTGGCAAAGTTATTATGAGCAAGAGCTGGGACCTAAATGACTAAAGAAGATACAAAGAATAACACTGGACCAATATTTTAGCTTCAGTCCTTTCGTGGTGCTGATAACTATGCATTAAGTGCAGGGATAATGCCGGAGTAGTGATCCACTGAGCAATGTATTAGAGTAACGTCACCTTCCTCCTTCCTTTAGGTTTACTTAGATTGCTGCTTAAATCATTCTTAAAGGTGACCTCACACCTTGAAAAGTATAAGCTGTAGTTTGTATAATTTTTATAAGATTCAGAGCAAGATGCAACATAAAAAGCAGCACTATTTTTAAAATTACAAATAAAAACAAATTTATGTACAGACAATACACTATTCACGGTAGAGAATATAACCCTGTAAATAACTGGGGAGATATGAATTCTTGCCAGTAACAAACCACACAAGTGTGAGAAAGGCTGTCTTTCAAAATCTTCACTTAATGCTTTGTTTAATGAAGGTGTTGAAATTAAATCTGAGTCTACACTTCAGCTGCCGTGGTCCAATTTAGCTTTTCAGTGTGGTCTGTTTAATTTGTACATGTTAGATGAGGAGAAGGTGGAAAGATAAGAAAAGTTGGAAAAAGAAGAGACAGAAGAGGCAGAGGCGGAGGAGGAGGCACAGAAAGGAGAAGAGGAAAATGAAGAGGGGTATTTTAAAGCTTTTAATAAGAATGGGAATTTTACACTAGGCCACAGTCACCAAGAGTCCTTTCCACACTAGCCATCTTACTCTTCACATTACCGGTCTGGGCATCGAAGACATCTGAGTTTGTCTCTCCTGTCCTGAATGTTTCTCAAAGTGCCATCTTGATTTAACATATTTTGGCGTTATCTAGTTATCTTGCAAAATCACACTAACGGCTAATATTTATCGAGTCCTTATTATGTACAAAACAGTGCATTTTACCTAATTCCATTTCACATCCACCATGGTGGGTAGATACCCATCATTGCTCTCTGAACAATAGAGAAAGATACCAAAGTTTGTGGAAGTTAAATAATCTGCCCGAATCAACATTTGCACATGTAGCTTGCAAATGGCCGGGCAGAGACCCTGTTCTTCTGCAATCTAAAACTTGGATCCCGAACTTGTTCCAGAAGTGTGTTTTACACCCTTTTAAACCAGAGGGATTACACGTGTATTTTGTAGTTGAGACCTCGCTGTCTGATTAGTCTCTTGGTACATCTCAATTTTAAAGACTTATCAGTGGAAACAAACAGAAGGTTGTCTTTTGTTTGTATTGTTTATTTCAGGGCCTGGTGTGATTTAAACAATTGCAACATGTTTAGATAAGATGATATTAGAGAATTGGCACATTTTCCCTTTGATTTTGTCATAAATTCAGAATTATCTTGTGCAACAAAACATTCCAGAGAACTTAGGGATAGAATTTGAAATTTATCTAGCAGAAATACAGCATTTCCATGGCATATGGTTACAAAACTACCCCTGTGGAGGGAAAGATGATACTACAGTTTACCATGGCAGACAAAGTTACCTTATGATAGGATGCAAGAAATGTGGGCTTTTAGCTGGGTGTGGTGGTGCATGCCTATAATCCCAGAACTCTGGGAGGTTGAGGAAGGATATTTACAAGTCTGAGCCTAGCCAGCCATGGCAATTCACTGATTTAGACTCTGTAGAAGGATTAGGGATGTAGCTCACTGTGAAGTACCTGGGCTTAAGCCTGGGCAGGAGCCCTTTAAATGTTCACAATAAAAAATTAACTCCCGTTCTAAGTATACATTTTAACAACATTTTAGGAATATAGTGAGGGAGAAAGGGGAGAAATTATCCAACGTGGAAACTTCCTGTGGACAGCCACGTTTAACACTCACAAATCTAATGATTAAAAGTGAAAAGGAAACCAAAGAAACACATGTAACATGACAGGATATGTTGTATGTTATTATGTTCAATGTGTGCGATTCAGATCAGTCTATTTTAAAGGAATGGGGGACATAATGGTTTAAATTTTTACGTTGTTTTTTCCAATAACATTTTGCGGTGTTGTTTCCCTGAGAAAATTGCTAAAATCTGCCTTGAAATGCCAGTGAAATCTGAAGAGCATTCGGGCGCCAGAGCTCACTGTATTGTGCTCCGTTCTGAACAAACCGGCCGCAGGGGTTCGTAGTCATCACGCTAGTACTTTCTGTCCTAGTAGGTATTTAGATTTGAATTTACTTTCTACTGTAGGTTCCTGTGCTGGTCATCCAGGGACGGGCCACAGACTATAACAATCAGTTATGAGCTCAGGATGACATGAAGGCAGAACGAGCAAGATTTTCTCACTAAAACTTTTCTTTTTAACGTCAATGTTTCCTCCCACCATGAGTTAAAACACATAAAGTGGGAAAAAATTCTCCCCTAGTTTGGAAAGTCAAACCTTCCTTCGTTGCATAAGTAACAGCATTGATGCTTCACACAGTGGGCTAATTTACATTTAATGCTTTGAAAATTAATTACAGAAAATAACGATAATTGTAAAAGCATCCCCCATATGCACGTCCAAAAATAAACAAACAAACCACATCATGATTACTAAACAGTCATCCAGTGCTTAATTTTATTCACAGTGGGAAGGGCGCAAGTAGTCTGGAAAGAGAAGGAAGGGAGAGAAGAAAAGATACTAATTTGAAATACGTATCAGCAAAGGCAGTTTTATGTGTTAATGACCTGCGGCTTTCCCAGCAGGAGCAGAAGTCCTCAAAGCGGTCTGCAGGAAGTCCAAGGACGTGTTGAATGGAATTTCAGTCTAGCTAGTCAGCCGAACGACTTAAATGATGATTTAACCAAGTTTGAGACTTTTTCCTATGCTACTGTGGGGGGAGTGGTGTCTGCCAGGCACAAGAATACTGCTTTTGCTATTAAGATGAACTGGGCCTGTCTTATTCAAATGAATACCCATGACTAAATCTGTTCCCCTCCTCTTATACAGAAAACAAGGGTGCATTTACCTTGGGAGAAAGAGTCACAGTATGACCATGTTGACATTGGATGTTATTCTGGGAAAAAATTGATAAATATTGTCATTCATTTTAGTGGGACAAGCAAGACCCTAAATTATCATCTTCCTTGCAGATATACTGAATGCCCTCCACTAAAACACTTATTGGAATTATCATACATAGTGGGTAACAAGGATATAAATAATTTTTATTTAAATATCCACTTATCAAGGAGGACTTTATTTATTGATTTCTATTTAAAATAAAAAATCTCTTTCTCCTTCATTTTGCAGCTACTCCTTTTACTTGACTTTCAGTAATTTCTCTTCTTCCTTATAATCAGCCATCATTGTTTATTTACTTTCTGTGTGTTCATTGATGGTCTGACACCACTGGCAAGTTAATTTAAGGAGGGCAAGAAATTCTACAGAACATTTCTGAAATTCCTGGTTACGAGCCCTGCATATCATAGACACTCAAAAATAGTTAAAAGAATATATACACTTACAGCACATCCACTTAATTTTACAAGATTATCATAGAGAATGAAGTCATGTACCATTTCTTTTAATTAGCAGACAAGACAGCTTGGTTAAGAGAAATTGCTCCATCCTGAAAAATAAAGTATTTCAAAAGATTCAGTTATAAAAGTTTTAAAGAGTACTCAAATGTTATGCCAATCAAAATTAACTGCAGTGCTTGAACTGAAATAATGCAATTGAATCAAGTAAATGGGGGGTAATTTCAGTACTGATAAAACACAAATTAATAGTTTACTACAGATCATAATGAATCGTGAATCCAGACTCTCAGGAGATCTTCCTTCAGTAATGATAGTAAAAATAAACTCACTTGCCATAACGTCTCTAGTCTAAACTTAAATTTTGTTGTTGATATTAAGTGCTCAATGTCCTTTCTAGTTCTCATATTCCCCCACTACAAATCACACATGTTAGACTTTTATGGTAGCCAACCTAACTGATTTTCTTGTACCATCACCACGAGCCTTCAGGAGGCATGGCAAATTATACGTTCAGCTGCTACACACCTGCAGAAGCTGTACACTCTGCTCTAGAACTGGAGGAACCAGCTGTAGTTGCTAAGCAATTGGCTTTTGCATAGTCCTGTCCAACTGATTTGTCAAAAATTTCTATCTGATCAGATAAGGCACAAGTTGGGTCAGATGACTGAGTTGACTGTAAAGTTAATTTTAGAATACTTTTTCATTGTGTTTTCTCATGGCTGCTATAATAAATGCTTGTCAAATGGGTAGCCAAAAGAGCAGAATTGAATCCTTTCACAGTTCTGGACGTCAGGAGGGCAAACTAAGTACTAGTGGACTGAAATTAATATGCTGGTAGTGCCACGTGCCTTCTAGAAGCTCTGGGCAAGTGTCTGATTATTCCTCTTCTGTCTTCCTGTAGCTGTCAACCTCCCTTGGTGTGTGGCCATATTACTTCAGTCTCTGCCTTGACGGTCATGTCACCTTCTCTCCTTCCTTCTCAAGTTTCTCTCTGCCTCTGTTTCATAAGGACACTTGTGGAACTCAGGAACCACTAGATAATCCAAAATAACTTCCCTATCTCAAGATCCTTAACTGAATCACATCATCAAAGTCTTATTTTTCTAAAAGGATAACTTTCACAGACAGTATAGAATAGGGTGTGAACATCATCTTTTGGCGGTGGGCCTTGTTCAACCTATTGTAGTTGACTTTATGGCCTACAAAGATTCATATCGCTCTCACTTATAAAATACATTCATCCTATCATACAACTGCAGAAATCTCATCTTATTTCAACATTAACGGAAGGCTAAAATTTTATCTAAATATTCTGAGTTCAAAAGTCCAAAAGTTCATCTTCTATATAAATGTAACTCAAGTATGAGTAAAAGTCTGGATATGACTCACCCTTTGCTAAAATTGCTCCATATTTCTGGAGCCATATAATTAGGACACCAGTCATCTGCCTCCAGAAAAACAAGCAAAGCAGAGCAAAAACAATGGTGAGAGAAGCGCAATATAGCAGTTGTAAATATTCGCCATCTAAAATTGGGGAAATGGAGGGAAAAAAAGGAATCATTAGCCCCATGAGCAATTTAACAACTCAGCCCACTACTGTGTGTTAGATTTGAAGGCCTAGGAAAAACCCTTTGTGTCTCAAGGCTCAGCACAGCATCCATAGCTTTGGTCTCTGGGCCCAGGGCTCTCCACTTTGTGTTAGGCTTTCTACGTTTCATCCTGTCTCCGTCTCTTGCAGGCTGAGCTGGCAAAGGTTCTGTTGATATATTTCTTTAATCTTTGTGAGTTTTCTGTGTGTTATAGGGATTCACATTATTAGAAAATAGGGTTTTCACATAGCTTTTCTGAATCATCCTATCTTCCATTTTCTGCTGAGATGACTAAATTCATTTACAAGTCACACACATAAAATCTTCAAAGAGGCTTCTCTGTAAAGGAATACTCTGAATGCTGGATCATTTTGACTCATTTCATCCATATTTGTCTAGCTATGCTTTTGGCTTTCAACATAACTCGCTTCGCTAAAAGTAAATCCCATAATTTTAGCACCACGGTAATCTTAACCTGCAGAAAAATCCCAAACTATCAAATTTTTCTTTGTTTTATTTTAACATTTTACCCCTCAAATTTTTTCCTTCCTCTCGCATTTAACTACAAGCAGTAAGAAACCTGGCTACTCCTTGCCCACTTACACTGGAAATTTAATTAAGCATTCAAGTTCTTCTAAGTTTTGCTTTCCATGCATTTACAGGGCACAATTACACTAGACTTTTGCCACCATGTAATAAGAACTGCCTCCCTTTTAATAGTTAGTCGCTCTTCATTTCCTTATCAGAAGTTCCTTGAACATCCGTAGTTTTAATAATGGTATGTTCGAGGCAATCAAAGCATTTTTTTGGTTATATACTTCAAAATTATTCCAGCTCCTACACATTACCCAGTCCCAACAGTACATCCACATTTGTAGGATTTTTGTTAACCACATATTGTGATATGGATATTCAAAATCTTTTGTAGTTTTTTGTGCTGCTTTATTATCACAAACCCAGTGGTTTAAAAAAGAGGAGCATATTCTCACAGGATTTTGAAGGCCAGGAGTCTGAAACAGTATCCCTAGGTCGAAATCCTGGCTTCTCCATGGCCACATTGTCTTTGGAGGCTCTCGGAGAAAATCTGTTCTTTGCTTCTTCCAACTTGTGATGACTGCTCACATTCACTTATGGCCCCGTGACTCCACTTCTGAAGGACAGCATCTTTGAGTCTTTCTCTCTTCCATCTTAGCTTTGTCTATGTGCCTGTAATCTTTTTCTTCCCCCAGGCTCTCTTATAAGGACACATGTGAGTCCATTCAGAGCCCCCGTGGCTAAACCAGAAAAATTTCTCCCATCTCAAAACTCTTAATCAAATCTGCAAAGACCCAGTTTCCATATAAGGTGATATTTCTGGTTACTACGATTAGGACCTGATATATTGGAAATAATTGCAATGTCTGAATTGTCTCCCCAAATAACTCAGTAAACCTTTTTTCTCTTCTCCTTCTTGTCCTTCTACTCCTCCTTCTCCTTGTTCAGTACATAATCTGTACCCTGTCCTCCAATTTACTTCTATTTCATACTTCCTTGTCTTCATAAATGGCATCATCAAATGCCTAAAAATTTTGGAGTTATCATGAAGTTTTCCTTTCTTTGCCTACTGTATTTAAGCCATCACCAAAACTGGTTGATTACTTCAAAATATCTACTTCTCTTCCTTACCGATACTTGTTGTTCTGCTGGCATTAGCTGTAACCCCTTAACTTTCCCCCAACTTGCCTCCTAATAGGTCATTCTCCTCACGGCAAAATATGATCTTTCAAAATTGCATCAGTTAATGTCTTGCCCCTGCCTAATATTATTCACTTCCTGCCCGTTATACTTGGAATAAAAAGTAATGTGCTACCTGTACCGACACTATTACATGTAATCTTTCATCCAGTAGAGTCATGTACCTTTCAAATATGGGCACGTTTCTTTAGTATGTTAAAATGGCCATTACTAGTCACAAAAGAAAAAATAAAACTATTCACTAAAATGTAAATTTGTTGTACTTTTAATAAGGCAATTTAATTGTGCACTTTTACCTTGTCTTCTAAATAATATCTTCATATCCCTGTTACAAGGTATGTAGAAGTTAGTTCATTCAATTGCATTTAAATGAATCTTGTGTACACTGCTTACTCTTCGATGGATATTTTAGTAGTATTAGATTTGGACCTACCACTGACTTATCAATTTTCACAAAATAAATGTATCACAAAGTTTTCATAGCTAGCTCAAAAATCACCAGTGATATATAAAATACTTGCAATGTGTCCAGATTTATAAACATAGTAATTTGGTGAAAGTATATATTTCTTTTTGTTAGAGGATCAGTTTTTTTTTTTCCATATTGCCATTCAGTACCTCTAAATTACAGCCAAATTATGAAAAAGTTATGAATATCCCGAAGTAAAAATGTCAATTTATAAAAGAACACACACAAAAAGGAAGTTATATATGTCTTTAGTAGTCCCTAAAAATGAAAACTTAAAAATTATACATTAGTTTGTCATATTGATAGTGACAAGTTTAGGGGGTACTGTTAGCAAAGGTATGAAAAGTACCATATTTCTCATTCAAAGTTCTTGTATTAACACTAGCACAACTAGCCTGAAGAAGTGTTTGTCGAGACTCATCGGTGGTATCAACATATTTAAACCTTATTAATTTCCCTTAAACTAATAAAATGATTAGATGTATGCAAGAACATTTATGTAAAATACTTTTTTATACCATAATTTATCGGAAGGAAATATATTTTATACAAATTCTGACCTTACAAGATATAACAAGTAAATTATTACGTTTGCATGCTGAAATACTGCAAAAGTATTTAAAAATTATGATAGAAATTAGGTTATCAAATTAGCAAAATGTCATCACTTTTATTCAGAGCTGTTTAATCAATTGTTTTACGCTTTATAACTCTAGTTCTGTGAGAGTGATGTGTAAAAGCATACTTCTGAAAGTAAGCTGCTATACATAAAGTAAGGTATTAAAGACAAGTTTATTTCTTAATATTTTTATCTCTTCAGAATTTTGTGATTACATGCATTTTTCTAAGATATTACCTTACAAAAAATTTAAGAACATTTGTGCATTATAAGTAAATAGTTAATGGAAAAATTCAGATTTCCACATATCAGATCTACAGAAATTTTCATGTGAAAGAAACTGAAGGCTCTCTTTTTGCCCTGCTATGAAAGGAAAAATAGATGACTAGAGACTAAGGTAAAGAGACTATTACAGTTTAGATCTAAAATGACCCCAAAGACCCCGGGCAGTATTGTACACCTGTAATCCCAGCACTAAAATGGAGTAGGGCTGAGGCAGGAGGATCACCAAGAGTTCCAGGCCAGTCTGATCTGCATCGTGAGTTCAAGGTCAGACTGGAATACATAACAAGACCCTGTGTCAAAAATCAAAAACCAAACCAAACCAAACAAAACAAAAATTGAAAAATAAAATGTCTCCCAAGAGTCTCTTGTGTTTAGAGGTGGGGCTTTCAGAACATGATTGGATCATACAGATGCTGACCTCATTATTGGATTAATCCACTGACCAATTCATATGTGAATGTGGTGTTAGTAGGAGGTGAGGTCTATTTGGAAGAGAAGGATGGCTGGGTGCAGGACCTGGAAAGGTATTCTTGTCCTGGTTCCACTCTACCCTCTTTTGTCTCTACCCTCTCTCTCTGCTTCCTAGAAGCCATGAGTTGAGCAGCTTTCCTCGGTGAGCCCTTTCTTTATGGTATTTCAGCCTGGGAGCCAGCTCACCATGAGTTGAATCCTCTGAGATTGTGAGCCGATAAGGTAAATTCATCCTTCAAGTTGTAAGCATTGCATATTTTGTCCCAGCAAGGGGAAAGCTACTAAGGAGCAGGTTATCTCTAACCTATTAGTCCAGTCAATAACATAGAATCAATATTTTAAATTCTATGAAATTATAAACTCACACAGCTATACAGTTAAGTATTAACCATGTTAACAGACTGTAACAATGACAAAATACAACACACTCGAATTAGATTTTTAAAAGTATTATAGATTCACCTCTTTCGTTAAAGAATGCTTTGAGGTATAGGTGCAGGGAAGGGAGAGTGTAAAGACAAAGGTAACTAACTTATTTTGAAAGTGTAGATGGTGCCTTCATTACTTTCCTCATTGCTGAGGCAAAAGTACTCAACACCCAAAGTCAAATGAGAAAAGGTTTATTTAGTTCACAGTTTGTGTACATTTCTGTTCATAGTTGGCTGGCTCCAAGGCAGGGTGGCACAGCAGAGGAGGATCGCAGAGGAGAAACAGTTCATGGCAGGCAGAAGGCAGCAAAGCAGTGAAGTACTGAAGAAGTAAGTGACCAGCAGCAAGTGACAATAGCAGCCCTCTTTCTGTTCTTCATGTTCTATCCAGGCTACCTGCCTACAGCAGGTAGTGTTCACCCCAGGGTGGGGGACCCTTAATCCTAACATCCCATGTGACTCAATCCCACCATCACATCCTTAATCCCAGCATCTCACACTTTAGAGCTAGCCACCCCCCAAAAGTCCCACCTAAGAGCACATGAGGCTTTGAGGGGACATCTAGATATAAGCCATAACAGATGGCATCATAGTTGTTTTCATTATATGAGAGCATTTGGGAGAACCAGCAAAATTGTTATGTGTGGGAAAATATTGCTTTTGTAAGTAGGTATTTTGCACCATAAAACAGTTATAAGCATTAACTTCTAATAATTTAATATATATTAAAACACACATCAAATATAAAGAACCTTTTAAATTAATCCGATCTTATTAAATCAAACCCAGTATTACCCAGCATAGTGTGCTTTCTTATATTCTTTCTATACACTTAAGCACCCATAATCTATTCCCTTTTTGAATGTCTCCCTCTTTGACAGCCAACAGTATAGTTTCCACCAGTTACATAGGATCGTCAAAAAAATGAAAGCTAAATTAGAGGGTTTCTGGTGCCCTGAATTCCTTTAGGGATATTATCTGTGAAAGGAGCTTATAGTAGATCCAGGCAAAATTAGAAGACATTGTCCACTGACTTAAAACTTGCCTGAAAGTTTTATACATTTAATCATGCATGTATTTATAAATACACAATGTACACAGTTTTTAAATACTCTAATTTGTTTAGTTTGACCTACAACCTTTGTTTCACCATTTTAACTGAAAAGTCATAAACACAAGCTAAAGAAGAGTAAACACACACACTCGTACGGGTGCTTCTGTTTTAATTTGAGAGGCAGTCTGCATGAATGTTCCACATAGATCTGTCTCACAGCTGCACAGGACTCTGGACTGTAGGGGACTATCCATTTGAACGGTCTGTTGAAGTTTTCTACTATTTATTACCTCTATGCATTTGTCCTTGCTCAGAAGGACAACCAATGAATTGGAGGGCTGTCTTGAAATCTTCTACCCTTAATCCCCCTCCATATCCATTATACTTCCATCAAGAAAAATGGTACCTACAAGTTAGTCTTTTTCTCTACATGGAGTTTATAGCTCCATTAAACCTAGGAATTTTTTTTTCATCTTTGTATACTTGAAATTATACAAGGGGTTAGGGATCTAGCTCAGTGGCTAGAGTGCTTGCCTAGCAAGCACAAGGCCCTGAGTCTGATGCCCAGCTCCCCGCCCCCCCCCAAAAAAAGAGAAATCCCAGTCACTCTGATATTCTGAAAATGTTATAAAAATTTAAAATTATGGAATTTCAGTGATGGTATCCCAAACAACTTGACTACTTTTAGAGTTACTCAGGTTTAATGTAAGGTTTTACTTTACTTTATATTTAGATAAAAATTAGCCTAGTATTAAAATATTCACTGAAAGCAATAGAAATTAAATAACTTAAATATGTAAACTCTACCTTGTCTTATGTTATTTAAAAATACAGTAAAGTGAAAAAAATTCAACTTTTATTTAAATTAAAATTGCAGAAGGAAGAATTAGTACCTTGACCTATACAGAAGAAATGTGTTAAAAAAATGTCACCAGTGTGTGTATCTACTGTCAAGCTCAGCTTGAGAAGAGAATAGATCTGGATAAAGGGAGAATGTGTGAACATAAGTACAGATTAGTGTCTGGGTGGAGATTTTTGTGCATTGTTATGACCATGACACAGTGTGAGTCTGTAGTGTATGAATGTATATACATGTATTGAGCCTTGTATATAAACGAACGAGGATAAAAATCTGAATTTAATTCTAAGATAAAAATAGATAAAGAAATACATATAATTACTTTCCTTCATCTTATGAATATATTTGGAGAGGGGAAAATGCTTGTACTGTGATTAAGCAATTCCAACCTTACAGTTTGCTAGGTAATACGGTATTTTTGTTTATTTTGTGAGCAGGTAGCCTTCTCTTCTAGAACCCAACCCAAACATCCTTACGCAATCTCTTCCGGGCCCTTTAATATAAATAGAAGATTAAAATATTACCGTAATGTAGCAATGTTGTTGTTAAATTGTGTAGTGTGTGTGTGCTCTTGAATTCCCTTTCAATGACCATGACTCGGGGCGCCATGCGGGCATCACAAATCTTTATAGATGCAAAAGTTTTTCTCAAACTCCAAAAGCCCCAGTTAATGTCTGTCGTCAAATAAAAAGACAGTATTAATATTCTCACTTTCTTCTTGGCTTACCTCAGTTAATGCCTTAACAACCTTTACTAGGAAATTTTAGGTCATCGGAAAAGGGATCAGAAAAGCAAATAATTAGGTCTCTGGTCAGTTCGCTAGACTCCGAGGTTAGTTTAATTGTTAGCAATACATCTCTAATCAACACAACATACCTTTATTTATTTAATATAATTTTACTGTAAACACAAAAGTATGAATCTAGGCAATGTATATATATATATATATAATATATATATTATATATATATATATATATATATATATATATATATATATATATTTTTTTTTTTTTTTTTGTGGTGCCGGGGATTGAACTCAGGGCCTTGTGCTTGCAAGGCAAGCACTCTAGGCAACGTATATTATAATTTGGTGTCATGTATTTTCTATTGAAATACCCAGAGGTAATAGATAATATATTTTTTCAACTGCACAGAAACTATAAACTTTGTAACTCAAGTTAAATTGCTAAATTTAACATTAGATTTTTAAACTTTCTTTTCCATAAATGTTTAGATCTTTAGCAAATGACAACATAGTATATAGCTTCTTAAATAAGTAAATATACAAGTACCTACTCTTTGAATTTTTTTTTTTTTTTTTTTTTTTTTTTTTTGGCTTCCAAGAGAAAAATAAAGACAGATTTACATGCTCATTGTGTACAAAATGCCTTACAGGTCATTAAATGATAACACTTATCTGTTTTATTTTTCCAAATTGGTTTGTGGTATGTTTAACCAACATAAATTCCACCTTCCTACCCATTAGAGAAGTCTGCTTTATCTTCCCAGGTTGAATTTTTTTTTTAAGCCAGTAAATTGTACCTAGCATTGCAGAATGAATTTCCTTTCCAATTAATTTGTCTGTTCCAATCAGTCTGATAGGAAAAGTAACTCATTTAACACTACAGGCAGATTACTTAGAATGTCCTTAGGGAATTGACCACTTCACTGCAGTTAAAAAGTTTATTATATGGAGGCGTAAATGGATATAAGATCTCCTTTCATGTTTTGGACCTTGGTACTGATTTGCGGGAGGCCACATTCCCACTGTTAGCCTTAATAGGATTAGTTTGGGTATTATCAAAAGAACAATTAACACCTGCTGATATGATCACAGATGGTATCAAAGAGTAAGAGGAACTCAATTTTACAGGGACACTCATCTCAGGCTTTTATACTGAGAATGCCTGTACAAAGATGGCTACAGAATTCACTGACAATTATCTGTGTAACTATTAGTGGTTCAGTATTAAAACTGATAAAATCAGATTTATTTTCCAGCTTGCCTAATTCTGGGGAAAAGACTGCCTTTTTCAAGGTCTGCTAATACTGTCTTTGTCATTTCAAGGGTGTTTACTTCTCTGACCATGTGTTTCATTACCTGCAGAACCAATAATAGCCCCCAGTTTCTGGTGTGACTCTAAGAATTAAACAAGGAATCTGTGTAAAGAGCATATCTCTGTTCTAATGTAAATGAGAACACTTATTGTTCTGATGTTTAAATTGTTGTGGTGAGTTTTTTTACTGTTAGTTATCGTGGTAACTACAAAAAAAGATTTAATTAATATGAATTTAGAAATACTTTGCTTCTGAGTAAAGGCTGATATCTAAAATATTTGGAAATAAGTCATTCAGTTGCAAGAAAATGCAAAAGATCCGAACAGAGATTTCTCCAAAAGATAGATACAGAAGGCTAACGGGCACATCACAAAATATTCAGCATCACAAATCACTGGAGAAATAGAAATTAAAACTACAGTGATATATCACTTTGTACCTGTTAGATTAGCTATCGTGAAAAATATGAATAACAAGTATGGGCAATGATGTAGAGAAAAAGGAGGAACCCTCACACACTGTTTTTAAAAACGTAATTTAGTACATTCATATTAGAAAATAGTGTGGCGTTTCCTCAGAAATCTAAATGTAGGATCGGCCTATCATTCAGTAACCCTATTGCTAGGATTCCAAAGTAAATGAAATTAACACATTGAAGAACGACTGTACTCCCTTCTTTATTGCAGCTTTATCAAAATAAACAAGATATAGAGCAAACCTCAGTATGCAATGCCAGGTGAGTGGAGAAAGAACATGTATACAGCTAGTAGAATCCTCTACAACCTTAAAAGTGGAGGCATTTTGCCATTTGAGATAACATGGATGGAACCAAATATATTACCCTGAGTAAAATAAGCCAGGAACTGAAAAGATAATTCTGCCTGGTTCAATTTATGTATGGAATGTACAAAGTCAATGACACGGAAACAGAGTAGAAAGGTGGCTACCAGCAGTTGCAAGGAGGAGGCGGAATGGCAAAGAGGGAGAGGTCAAACAAATGGGAGAAAGTTTTAGTTGGACTGGAAGGACAAGGATTAGTGGTGCATTGTGCTGGATGGTGATGACCATTAATAATATTATATTGTATGTTTCAAATAAAAGGGTAGAATTTAATGTATTCATCTCCAGAAATGACATCAGTGAGGTGAAGGATGTGTTAACTAGCTTGACTGATTCTTTCTCTAATATATATGTAGATCAAAATATCACATCATACCCCATAATATACACAATGATCTGTCAATTTAAAAGCATTTAAGAAATATGATTTCTGGTGAATACCATCAGTCCAATTTCCAAAGATTCATAATTTTAATTACAATTTACAATATGATTATAAATGTTATTTTATCTCTTTCAGTTTTAGAGTGATCATTTTCTTCTACTGGTAAGATGTACTTCATTTGCAAATTAGATTTCTTTTAATAATTTGATAGTAAGTTATTGTTATAATGTACTGCTTTATTTTGCTAATATAGTAGTTACTTTGCTTCAATTTTCAAATATCATTATACAATTTCCTTTTATCATAGTATCTCCATCTAGTTTGTGTGTAGGCTTCTGTTAACCTAAAGCAATGAGTTGAAGATATTAGTTGCTTTCCTATGTCCTGAAACATTTCGATAGCTTTCCTATGTCCTGAAACATTTAGATAAAAGTTATATATTCTATGACATCTATAGAATTTCTCCCTGCTATTTGTAAGATTCAGGTATTAATTTTTAGTTCTGCAAGATAAAAAGAATTCTGGAGATAGATGATAATGATGGTTATACAACGTTATAAATGTACTCATTATTACTGACCCATACACTTAAAAATGGTTAAAATGCAGCAGGTGTTACATGTCCTTTAATATAACTTTAATTTTTAAAAATTTAAATGACGATAAAGTGACAGGAGTGTCAAGGAATGTCTCATGAACTAGAGGTGTTCAACTGATTCTTGACCACTCTAAGTCTAACAGGGCTTATTTCCTTCAAACCTCATCTCTAAGAAAAAAATTCAGGTTTTATTTTGTATATTATGTCTCTTTATATGTTAAAAAAAAAGAAGAAGAAATACTTAAAAAATGTGGCCCCCAACATCCTAATGCAACACCTAATAATCTTCCCTCCAATATGTGTTTTACCCTAAGAACACCCTGTCCTAGAAAGCAAGGCCTAGCTCTCCTAATACTTCACAATGTGCACCTACACATACCCAATGCATCCTAGTTTTACTTTGTTGACAATTCTCATGCTCCATATTCTAATATCTGCTTTTTTGCTCTCTCTCTCCAGAATGGGAACCTCTGGAAAATAGCCTCTTCTCCCTAATAATAATGCTGATTACTTTTCAGTACAGCAAAAGAAAAAGAAAGATGATAGGTCAGTTAATGTCACACATCATTGGTTTTTGGCACTGAAAATTTATATCTAATTTTAAGAGACAGACTTCCTAATCAGTTAAGATAAAATATGTTACAGCTTCAGCTTTCACAATTAACCATGGTATGTGACTTTCCTTGATTTTCAATATGAAATTTGCTATTACAAATTATAATCAGTTTAAATGGGGAGAACCTTACCAGAAAAGATATATTTAAATTACTTTCACTCTAAAATACTGATAAACTAATCTATTTAAATGATATGCACATAGAACTATAACTGAAATCTGGAATAAATGTAAGTCAAATTATTATTTAATCAATAGAATTGTCCAGAAAACCAGCGGATTTATTAACACATGGTAACTCCGTGGTTAGCATTTCTTTCATACTAAACATCAGTATCAGAGAAGTAAGAATCCCTTAGCTGTGCTGTAGATAAAGAAGGAAAAGAAGCCAGGAGAAATTGACATTGCTTAAGAACTTGTAATGATGATCTTCCAAATCTTTAATAAAATACTTTAAATGTTACTATTCTTAACTAATATTTAATTCACTTCTTCAATAAGTTTAGAGGTCAGACTAATTAAGTGGATGGCTAATTAATAATACAGATCAGATCAGAAGTAGAAACCAGTTAAACTTAGAACTAAATCCAGTGGTACCTCACTTCACGAACTTAATTTCTTCCATGATTTTAGTCGCAAAATGAATCAGTTTTGAACTAAATAAAGTTTTCTCATAAGGTTCAATGTAAATAAGGTGTTTTCTTTTTTTCTGGGCCATATCTATTTTTTAACCACAAAGTATGAAACAAATTACAATACAGTATGAAGAGAGAGCACACTAACCTTGCTTGAGGCAACTTCTGGAATGGAGGATGGGAAGGTGAGTGAGGAGCAGGTTATTGTTTGGAGGGAGAGTCCCCCTCCCTAAGGACATCGGGGAGATCTCCAGGGGTTTCCTCTCCTATTTGTGTCTTTGCTACAGGGTCAATTTTGATGAAAAAAATCTGTCTACAGTTACTTGTTTTTTCCTGGGTTGCATAACCCCCTGGAACTGTGAGACCACATTATCTTTCATCAGATTCAACACTCTGTTAGTTATGTTCTGGTGCTGTTTCTCAAAGAAATCCTCGCTCTCATTTCATTTTTCAGTAATGGATTTTATGACATCACTGCCCCCGGTCTTCCTCTTCCTCAGGAAATGCTTTTCCACAAGCGCCTTCTGCTGCTCACTCTGAAGTTCAGCAAGTTCTTTGGTCTGTCAAGTCCTCCTCATGATCCTGTATGTCTGCACCATCGACATTCTTGGCCATGGACACAATCTCCTCTGCTACCTGTGCCTCAGACCTTTTAAAGTCACATTCAGTGACACAATCTGGCCACAGTTTCCTGGAGACTAAGTTTAAGGTCCTTTATGTGCCATGTTCCCAAGCTTTGTTAAAGAGGTTGATGCAGTGGAGCACATTGAAACGTTTTCTCCAGAACTCTTTCAGAGTGAAGTACATCTCTTTGGTGACTTTAAAACTTCCAGTGAATAGCGCCTTTGTGTACATCGTCTTGCACCTGCAGATCTCTTGCTGGTCCGTGGGCTGCAGTAGAGGTGTGTATTGTGGGGGGGGAACTTGACCTTGAAGTCATTCTTAGCATCTGTATCATCCGCCAAGGCTGGAAGGTGCACTGGCGCATCGTCCGTCTAAAAAAAGGCACCTTTCAGGAAGTTGGTTGTCAGAAAAATATTTCTTAATGGTGCGTGGAGCCATCCCATGGACAATTGCCTTGTGACCCAAGCTTTCCCTTTGGACTTCACATGACAGGCAGTCTGGCCTTGTTCGCATTCTCTTCCTTGAATGCACGAAGGTCTGGGAATGGTACACAAGTAGCGGCTTAATCTTTTTCACTGCAGAAGGGCCAATCTGTCCTTCATGGATTTGTGGCCAGGCAGTGCACTTTCCTCTCGTGTGGCATAGATTCCGTTTCGCATCTTCTTCAGCAAAAGCCCTGTTTCATCATGGCTGAACACTTGTTGAAAGATGTATCTGTCCGCCTCATGAATTCCACAAATTCTTTCTCTTAGGTTTCTTCAGTAGCCTTTTCAGAACTGGAAACCTCACCATGTCTTCTCATAGTGTGGATGCTGCTTCTCCCGTGGAATTTATCTAACCATCATCTACTGGCTTTAAAGTCATCGCTTGTACTTCTAGAGGGTTTTTTTTGCAGTACATCACTGTGCAGTTTCCGGACATTTTCCCAGATCATAGCTCCCCTAACACTATGACCTGCTCGCTGTTTCTCATTCAGCCACACTAACAAAAGCTTGTCCACGTCTTCCAGCACTTGTGTCCTCTTTTAGTTAACACCTTTACTCCTTTTGCTACATCATCTCCTTTGATTGCATCTTTAGTCTACAAAATACTTGAGATCATCGACTTTACCATCTTGTGCTCTAAGGCCATATCAGCCACACCAACACATTCATCCATTTCTGCAAATTGCCTCTGCAGTTCAATGGTTATTTTCTTCAAAACCTTCTTATCGTTCTTGCTCTGAACTTTGTTACCTGTTATTGCTCTGTACAGTCTTGTCACCTTCATTACCGCTCTGTAGTTTCTTTTTACCGACATGCTTGCTCAGTATGTTCTTTGGAGCTGTGCAGGATTGAGTAATACTGTACATAGTGTATGTCCTAAGAAGCCCACAAAAAAGCTTGACAGCAAATGTGCGGAGGTCTGTCTGTGACCACAGTCTCCACTAGAGGAAGTGAGGATCACGTGTCAGAGCGGGGAAGATGGCCATGTCCCTGTTAGTTCAGGGAGGGTGGCTGCGGTTGTGTTCCTCATCTGATATGGAGTATAATTTTGCCGAACACTTCTACGTGTGAAATAAATTGTTCAAGAACAGAAGTATTCATTAACTGAGTTATTACCGTAAAATGATACTAATTGGTCAAGTTAAGAAATTATTGCTGGGACTTTTGTTTCTGTCCAAAATGGAGTAGTAAAGATAAGACGTACCCTCTTGTCAAAATAGTACAAAAAGAAAAATGAAAGAAACAATAGAAACTTCAAGAAACAAAATATATGAAAGGAAGTTTTAAGGACACTATCAGGCAGTGAGAGGAAGGAAACACCGTAGTGTGAAGTTTTTCACATGCGACGGGCCAGAGACGGCAGTCACAGCACAGAGAACTCTAGAAAAATGCAGAAGGGACTTTTGAGGATTTAGCAGAATACAGGTCAACACGTGGCTCTAGGAAACTGCTCAAGTCAGGGGAAAGAACTATGTAAAAGGATTAGAGGGACAAATACCTGAAGTTCACACAAGGCTGAGAATATTGCCTGGTTTCCCAGATTAAAAAAACTTGTAATCTGGAAATCACTGGAAAAGGTGTTTCTCTAGCAGGAATGAGGAGCTAATCTGCTCTGGTCCTGGCAAATGGATATTAAAGGCAAGTTCCAAAGTGGTGAAAGTATCCGAGTAATTTAAGGTAATTTTCCAGGGAAGTTGTGTTTCAGATGACACTCAAAAATATTTATAGCAATGTAAAAATATATTCACAACAGAACAAAATGCTTTACAATCCCTGGCATCTGGGCAAAATTTACCAAGCATACAAAAAGAAAATATAACCCATAAGAAAAAGAAAAATCAGCGAACTGAAACCAGGCCAGAACTGCTATAAATGTTATCATTGGAAAGCAAACTGTTTTTTAAAAGTGCTTGTAATTTTATTCTACATGTTTGAAAAGAAGATATATGAAATATATTTTTAAAAAATCTTCTAGAGAAAAAAAAATCTGTTTGAAAAAATATATACTGAATAAAATTAATGGCAGCTTACACACTGAAAGAACAACCAGAAGAAAATTTCAGTAAACTAAAGGCTGCAATAAAAGGTATAAAAATAAAACAAAGGGAGAGAAAGACAATTTAACAAAACATGAAGGGAGCATCACCAAATGGTGGGACAACTTCAAATGGTACATTCAAGTAAAAACATTGTGGAGAAAACTATATTCAAATTCATCAGAGCCAATAATAAGGAGAAAATTTTACAGCAAGCTAAGGTGGAATTGCAGTGAAGACATTTTAAAATAGAGAGCAGAAAACATATGAATGATAGCAACATCATTGTGATGGTTGATTGATTGTGTCAACTTGTAAGAGAAGCTTAACTAAATTGGTTCAGCAATTCTACACCCCAGGGTGTAGAAGATCCACCCTAGGCCGGCCCATTCTCTAGATGGTATAAAGGGGAAATGAAGAGGAATCTAGCCGGCCGGTTTCTTTGGGATCGGTTTCACTTCCTTTGGAGGAGCTCCAGACCTTCACCTGGATACTGTGGACCTCTAGACCTTCGCCTGGACCCTTCAGACCTTCGCCTGGATCCTTCGGACCTCCAGACCTTCGGCTGGGCCCTCCGGATCTCCAGCTTGCAGACGGACCCTCTGCACGCTTCCACGCCTGACTTGTAAGAAGCCCAAGGAAGCCAAATTGTAAGCTCTTAAATATTCATATATCTACCATTGTATCTGTTTCTCTAGAGAATACTGACTAATACAATCATTAAAGTACTAAAAGAAAATAATCTGTCCATCTAGAAGTCTATGCTTAGCAAAACTATCTCTTAAAAATAAAGGTCAAGTTGGGCGTGGTGGCACATGCCTGTAATACCAGCACTCAGGAGGCTGAGGCAAGAGGATCACCATGAGTTCAAGACCAACCTGGGCTACATGGCGAACTCAAAGCTGGCCTGAGCTACATAGTGAGACCCTGTTTCAAAAAAACCAAAAATAAATAAGCAAGCAAACAAACAAACACACACATAAGAAGGTCAATTGAGAATTTTCAGATATAGGTAGATAGCTGAAAGAATTTTCACCCAACACTCACTTGGAGAATTTCTAAAAGAAAATAAGAGATGCAATTATGGATCTGTACAGAGGCATCAGGAACATTTCAGTGAACAAAATCAGACACCAATGAGAGGACAATTTCAAGAGTTAAATTCTGACACAAGGACACTGAAGTTAATAAACCAAATAGTGCTATTTTAGAAGCTGTTCAAAGACTTCTGTCTGAATCACCTTGCACCTTCGTCCTCGTTCTGTTTTATTTTTTTAGGTTGTTTTTTTTTTTTTGGTGCTTTTTGTTTTGTTTTTGTTTTTGTTTTTGAGACAGGCTCTCTCTATGTTGTCCAGGCTGATACTGAATTCACTATGTAGCCCAGGCTGGCCTTGAGCTTGTGGCAATCCTCCTGTCTCAGCCTCTTGAATGCTGAGTATGTGGATACACCACCATGCCTGGCGTGCGTTCCATTTTATTTTACTTGACACTTACCAATTATTTGCGCCTCACAGTTAGTGTTCTTTTCCTTACCCTAAAGCTCAGTTATTTCTTTGCTGTTTTCCATGTGATATTTCCTTCTTCCCTAGTTTTTACAGCACACACCTGGCCATAGACTCTGCTTCAGCCAAAATATAAAGGCTCCACTTAAGCTTGATGTGTAAACTACATTCATTTCTTGGTAAGACAAGAGATAAATCAGTTGACACTGAAAACCTAAACTACTTCTGGGAAGAAAAGTGAGAATTTAGGAAGTAGATGAGGTAATTAGTAAACCATGCACAGCTATGAACCCGTGTGGGCTGCCTTTCTCCTGTCCCTCTGGCTCGAATTGCCTCTTTCTTATCCCAGGGCTACCCAGGTTTATTCATTAATTTCATAATTTACTTGTGTGTTCATGAGTAATCTCCCATCTATGAACAGACCCAGACTTTATTGCTGCTTATTTGCTATCGGGGTCAGCATATAGGTGAATTCTCCTACAAATCCCAATCTAGAACACCTTTTCATGTTAACTTAAACATGTCCTGAGACAAATATAGTGAATTTTTACATAAGTAGTCAATAATGTACCATGGACCGATATTTACTATATCAAAGACAGTGCTTAACACGTGGCCACAGATCACCTTTAAATATCTGGCATTAGTATGTGATTAAATAAACATATGTGGATGAGCAGGCACCATGAGGTTTGATGCTTTGTACTAAAATGCTTTGGTCTACTTCGAAAGCATACAGCACAAGGACTCATCAACTATGTGATGACCGAGTATTGAGCCCAGTCTCCTATATGTGGACAAGAGGCTTTACTAGACTGTATATCAGCTGTTGCTCTGAGTAAACCTTTGGCCTGTTTTGCTTCACTTGAGTTAGAAACCATTCTGGAGTCTGTTCCCAGTCCATCAAACACTTCAGCAAAATGCTCAAATGCATTTCTTTGACAGTCGAATGGTCCTATTGCAGGCAGATGAATTCAGATTCCTCTGATGGATCCAGAACTTATGGAAATCGTGAATGGGTAAACTGGCCCGTAGAACACACCCCACATACAGACACAGAGGGCTAACCCTGATTCAGTTTGAACTAATTTGAAGACATTATTTTCAATATCATACTTACCATGTAAACCATTACTTTATCCCCAGTGAGTTTTCATATTTGCTTCATCCTAACATCAAATTAGGATGTTAACAAGGTCCATCCATTGGAAGAAATTGTCTGATAGATCTTTCAAATCTTAATGGACTGCAGCTTTTGATTTGTTCACTGCTGCTCTGAACGGTGGAATAACCAACACTGTCTTTGTGTAGAATAAGAGGAGTGTTTGAAGTTAAGTTGACAGCCCCGGAAGTGTACTACTATGATTTTTATCACTTCCCTGACAATGATGTGGAAATGATTTGGTTTCTACCTAAAATTTCTACCAGATCATTCTTTCTAGGTCCAGACAAACTTGACTTTCTCCCATTACCCACTCATAATTATTGCAGATGTTCCTGCATGTGGTTTTTCTTTTTTGGTGGACCCCTTCAGAGGTCAGGTCCTCTCCGTGCTCTACCAACTACAAATTATCTGAACAGGCAGCTCTTGGACTTGATACTTTCAAGTCATTACTAACTCTTCACCTGAATAGAAGTTTGTCAATGTGGTTTTCAAGTTCTGCCTTTTTCATGATGTTTTGTGTTATTTACAAGACTTGACTTTAATCCAGTGAATGATTATAGAACAGAAAAATGAAACGATAATTTAAAATTCTTTTTGCTGTTATTTTCCTTGGAGATTATACTCTCTATAGAAATTAGTGTTCTCTATGATTAATCTTGTAAGGATTTTATAGTAACTCATTAAATAAAGATTTATCAATATGAAAGCTAGAAGGATAAATACCATTAAAGGCAGAATGTGAATTATAGCCAGTATAAATTACTGTGCACAGGAATCATCATGACAAACTAAACAAGAGAGGTTAGTGGTGCTTCTCCACTCAATATGAACTATTTCTACAAAAATTAAAGTAATATGGCCCCAGGCAAAACATTAAATGGCTCGCCCATTATCTATGATAATTTCAAGTTTACCTTTTATTTAAATTGTCTTGGTAGAGCATGGAGGATGGAAAGGAAATATGTGCAGGGGAAAAGTCAAACCAAAAGAAAACTCTGAAGATTCAATTTGAAATTTCAAATTTGTATACATTTGTTTCAGTAATTTGAGAAAGAATGAAATATAGGAAAAGCAAAACAAAATGAAATCATTAAAATAGTTTTCTTTCTTATTTAAATCAGCACTTGAGAGATGAAAGAATTGGTTTCATAACATTTAGATGATAAGTTTAAAAGCAGGAACAAGCAAGAAGATATAATTGGCTACTCCACTATATGACATTATAAATTCATAAAATTACTTTTTTTTGTCAGAGTAATTTAAAGATAAAAATTCAAGCTGAAAATTCTTAATAGATTGTAATAAAAGAGTAAAAAACATTAATTGGCCTTCAAACTAAATTTTTTTTCTAGAAGTAATACAATAAAATCCAAGGTCTTAATTAATATATTCTTCACATTATCTTTAAATATAAAGCAAAAATAGTAATATACAACACAGTATTCTCTGTAAAAAAAGCAAACTGTGCTCAAAATGTTGACTGCTGATTGTTCAAATAGCACTTGTTACTGATAATCTTGCAAAGACCAGTTCTAAAATAGATTTATCTGTAAGTGTATCATATGGTATCACATATTACAAAAAGTATATTAATTTGTCTTTAGTTTTCCTGTCGAACAATAATTACTAACCATCCTAAAGAATGATTTAACATTATCTCCCTTGATAATGTTACATGGACATTTTCCTAGAAAGATTATGAGATTATTAAACATTAGCCGGGATGTATCAAATTGAATGGCTGCAACTCTAAAAACGTTTTCTTCAAATCCATGGAATAGTCCCCACATAATAATGTTTCAAATATTATAGAGGAAGTAATACCTGTAATATAATGCTGTGGACAAAGCCAGTACTTTCTTCAAAATGGTATGAACATTTGAGGCTCATTATAATTTCTTTTGGGGTTAGTCGCACTCTATACAGCTTTGTTTTATTATTTTAGTTTGTTTTATTTTTGGTTTTTTTGAGACATGGTCTCAGTATGCAGTTCAGGCTGGTTTTGAGCTCACAGCTACCCTCCTACCTCAACTTCCTGCATAGTGGGATAATCGGCACCTGCCACACCGTCCCCAGATATATACAACGTTGTTTTAATCTGTACATACACAAACACCTATCTTGAGAAATGGATATATGTCATAATTTTTTTTAAAAACTGTTCTTTGTCATAGTTTACATTGAAGTGCTACTTAGCTATATTATTTCCTTCACTAAAACACAGCAATAACAAATCTGGTTTCTATTTAAAAGGGAAGCACAGGGCTGGAATTTAGCTCAGGGGTTAGAGTGCTTATCTGGGGAAGCTACAAGGCCCTGAGTTCGATCCCCAGCACCAAAAAAAAAAAAAAAAAAAAAAAAAAAAAAAAAAAGCAAGCACAGACCTCCTTATTCTCAGGTAGTCTTTTTCCCACTTAAGCCATAAAGAACTTTAGAAAAACTTTTCATACTACATTTAATGGAAGAGACAGGGTCTCCCGGTGTTGCCCAGGCTGGCAAAACTGTGGGCTCAGGTGCTTCCTCAGACTCTAAGTAGCTTGGCCGGCTCACCTGCCTTGTGCCTGGAGGTGCCTGGCTTTAAAGACTGAGTTTCTTTGATGCTAATGAGGAACTGCTTAGTCAGACATGGTACGCGTGGGTTCCAGGGGTCAGGGCTTTAACAAGCCCTACAGGTGATTCCAAAGTAGGCTCAAATTTGCGAACCACTACTTCAAAATATGGCGGGAGGAACAGGAAAATGTTAAACTCTGCTGGAAATCCTGATTGAGAATTATGAACTGCAGGGCCATGAACTAGCATGGAATTTTCCTCCAGAACTTCTTAGCAGTATAACATTAGGTAAGGTCCTTCTTTTACTTGTGTTATTTATAAAACAGGAGAAATGCCATATATATGTATAATGTATGTATTTAAAAATTATATCAGGTTAAAAAATAGTAATATGAGTAAGAGACTTGGTATGGTGTTCTTCAATAGTAAGATGTTGTGAACAGTGGCTATTAGGTTGGTCATATTCTTAAATAAGAAATTAAATCTATTATATTATTATGAAGTTTTCCTGGGGTTTGACTTAAATTCTCTATTTCTAGTTCTCCTTCACATATCTCTGTTCAAATATTACTTCTGGAAAGTATGTTTAATACACAAAATCAGAAGGTACTGGTCTTCATCCAGGCAAACCAAGAGGTTTACTAGTGATTGATTTATTAAATAATATCTGCATGGTAGTCCCACGTAAGAGCGTAAGAGAGGGTATCATAAACTTTTCTTGCTAAAAAAAAAAAATTCTAAAGTGATAAAAATATTAGCAAGAAAATGTCCACAAAATGAATGAAGGTGAAAACAGTGGGAGTTATGTGTGCCTTGCTATCTCACAAAAGACAAAACCCAGAACAAAATAAACAATAGAAATAAACAAGTAAAATGTGTGTGTGGCGGAGTCCTCAACATTTAGAAAAACACTGACTCCCAAAGTTTAACTTATTTGTGGAGCATAAATATGTATATTTTAAGGATATCATAACATCCTAAATATATTCTAAATAGCTTTCTATGCTCCAGTGTCCTGTTTATCCAGAATTTTTATACAGCCTTTTAGAAAATCCATTATTTTGACCTAGCTGAAACACATCCTTTTTTCCTCTTGAATTTCTTTAAGTCACACTGCGGGCTGTTAAAGTATCTCTCTAACTCCCTGGGCAGAGCGGGGGAACGTGGAGCTGGAATTTTCCAAAGGAGCTGTCACGATCTGTCGACTCAATGATCCATTAATGACACCTGAAGGCTTGCAGCCGAAGCAGCCTGGCTTGCTGCTGCTCTGGGCTGGTCCACTGAGGATGCAGGTGCATTGTAGGAAGCACCCAAATCAGCCATTAAGGTCATTTTTATTAGTGGTGTCTGCTTATAACACAGGGCTCTGGGGAAGTATGATTCACTGTAGCGAAGCTGTGAAAACTCAGAAGAGAAGCACACTGTTTAGGACCAGCTACATCTTGTTATCATAAAGAAAGGAAGGAAAATAGTATTGCTCAGTTTGATTTTCATAGACTTGGGTATACTAGTCTACAAGACTTTAGGAACAATGGTTTCTACCATGTAACTTCATTTCCCCACTCCAGCAGTAAATAATAAAGTAAATCAATTCTCTCCTTCTCTTTGTAACGAAGTAAGATTAATTCGTTAGGAAATGTCACATTTGGTTTGCCGAAATAAGTCATCAGAGCAAAGATGTTGCTCCAAAAAGTTTAATAGGCTGGTAATGCAAATATTTATACTGAAAGGTAAACGTCTTTAAATTCAATGTATGGAGCACCCCTATTTCAGTCCTGCCTCCTGAGGGATTTTTTGTCTGTGTATTCTTTAGCTTCAGACAGCTTTAAAAGAGGTAAAATAAGCCAGTGCCTTCTATTGTCAAGCTCTGAGGGGAGCTTCCTCATTTTGTATCCTCCATTTGTGGCATTCATTTTAGTTAATGGTGAAATAACACATGCACACCTATTCTAATTTTACCTGTAGTTTTGCTTGTACAATTGGTCTTGGAGCATATCTGAAACCATTAGTAAGGCAAAATATTTTTTTTTCTAGTTTTCACCACCACTTTTGATTTGTCACATAATAGTAATTCCATTTCAATAGATTTAGAACATGATTATTGTACTTAAATAAAGCAAACCGTCACACAGCGGATTGTAATGTATTGGCCCTGTATTTTGGAAAGAAAAATAGAAACAGATGCCCATCACAGAACAACTCAGGTTTGTACTGTTGAAGAAAAAGAGTGTAATATGGGCTTTGGCATTTTTGGTATGATGCAAATAGGTTGATGACTTTAAAGAAATTAGTTACTGGTCAATAGTCATTAATATTTTCACTTAAAAAAGAACTCCTTGGTGAGTTAAATACTTTTTTCTTGCTGTTTTGCATAATGCATGACTATATGTGGATTTGTTATTTTAATTTGATAATTTTCATGAAGAACAAATTTCTTTTAGTATTTTTCCAGCCCCCTGTATCCCACCCTGAACAGCCTTATGGTAATAGGCTGATTTTTGTGAGGTGGAGCTCCTAGAAATCCAGTCCAATCCAACCACTGAGCTAAGCCTCCAACCCCTATACTAGTAACTTTTTATTTTTTCAATGTATAAAAGTTTCCAAATGAAAATATTATAGGCAACGTTGGCTCAAAAATCTTCACTGGATTTTTGATGTATTAAAACACAACAGAATTTAGTCGCCAACAATTTATAATGTTTTTTGATCTGGTCTTGTCCTATGAAAATTATTCCATTGCTTTTTATGCCCTTACGACCAAAACTGCACTGAAGTAGATTTATTCCTCACCTACCTCCCTTAACCTACTTCAGCTTAACTAGCTTACCAGGTTGAAACAAAACTCTGTACTCTAAAGCTGTTCTTTAATATTTATAAAATATGTAGTACTTAATATTTACTGTGTGTTAATTGCTACAAATAGTAGGCTACATTTTACTTGCCCTGGCGTTTCCCCCAGTGAGTTTAGCAATCTAATTACCATGAGAGATAATACGCACAGCCATTCGTAGCCACTGTTCTTATAATTACAAAAATTAGTTAACAATAACTAATCAATTAATATATATATAAAAATAACTCTTCCTGTGAAAAATAACTTATACATGTTATACTATCCCTCAAAATATTACTGTCAAATCAATTTCCATATATATATATATGGAAAGGGGAGAGGGGAGAGAAACAGACAAATCCAAATAAGATGTAAAGGAGATTGTACCAACTCCAGAATTGGAAACAAAACAAAGCAAAAAATGAAAAACAAAAAACCTGTTCCTTCTTTTTATTATGCATATTTTCAAACATTTATGTATGTATTATCTTTCTTTTCTTTTTTTTCCTTTGGTGCTGGGGATCAGACTCAGGGCCTTGTGAGGGAAGCACTCTAACCACTGAGCTCAATCTGCAGCCCTGTATTGTCATTTTAATAGAGGATAATCTGAGTATTATGCTTCCTTTCAGCCACTGCCCCTCACCTTGCTAAAGAAAGCACTCCTTTAACAGGACGAACTAGTTTTGCCTACTTTTGTAGCAAATATAAATTTTATATGTAATTCGTGTTTGGGTTTTTCTTCTAAGATTAGGTTTATGATATTTTAGGTTTGTGTTACTGTCATTCATTCTTACTGCAAAGTGTTCTTTGTCTCCTACAGCAAACACTTTTTGTCGTTTCCTGAAATAAAGAGATATTTGTCATGCTCTTTTTTCATACATACTTACCAGTTTTGTATTTTATCACTGCGTTTCCACTCCTTTGATTGCTCTACTTTTTAAATTCCAATTTGTTATCAAAAAACAATTTTATTAAGCTGTGTGTAACCTTCATATCAATCTAAGATAAACACGTATCATAGATTTATTTCAGTTTTTAAGGAGAGACCAACAAGACGGTGAAGCTTAATTGAAAGAGTATTTAAAGAAATAAATATTACAGGAATCAATGGAAAAAATGTTAGAACAAGAATTTTTTCTATTTGAAATGAAAATTGAAGTGACATGAAATTCAAAACTAGAATCTGTCTCAACAGGATAAAATACACAAATGAAAGTGCAACTTGGGAGTCTGCTGTCTAAATAATAGTAGATAACATATCAAAGTTCTGTCCTCTTAGAGAATCAAACAGTGAATAATTTTTTGGTGAGTGTTTTAATTACTTTTCTCTCGTTGTTGGGACAGAATACTCGACACCCAAAGTTAGGGGAAGAAAGGTTTATTAGCTCACAGTCTGCAGAGGTTTCAGTCTATAGTCCGCTGGGTCTGAGGCGGCGGGGGCATGCAGACCGGCAGCTGGCCGGCCACGAAGTAAAATGAGGAATTGCAAGGAATGTATGCAAATAAGCAATGCAAACAAGCAGCTAGTTAGCTTCTTCCTGTCTTTTATCTAGGCTACCTGCCCCCAGGGCGGCCTGCACTCCCACCCCCAATCTCAGGCTCACATCCTTGATACCAGCAGAACAATGCCAAACCGATCAATGGATCCATTTAGTAATCACACACTCTAGATCCAGCTATCTCTTACCACATGAGGCTTTGGGGGGACATCTAGACACAAACCATAACAGTGAATCTGTTGGATCATTTGCCAGAATACCCCTGGTAGGGCACTAAGATGCCATTTTGCCTTATTTCCTGTCCATCTGTCAAGGGCAATTTCTATGCCATCTCTGACTTGAGGTGTTCATGATCTCTTAGCTATGTGTCATACCTAGCCAAGCAGTCCTGGTAGTACATGGAATATGCTCAATATAAAGTCAGTGAATGAATAATTGTATTCTGCTACTCTAGAGGCATATCACTCCTTGAGCAGAAATGGCTAATTAAGAACATAATTAAATTTTAAATTATAGCTGGAGAAATGACTCTGTAGAAGAAAGATAAATTAGAATACATGACGGTGCAGTTACTAGGTATATGTTCTTAAAACGAGTAAATATGCTTGGAGAAATAATTGATTTATAAAGTACTCTCCTTTTTCAACTTTCTTTTTCCTGATTAGGTTTCTTGCCCTTTCTCTTGACTCTGCAGGATTGAAATAGTCCCTCTGTAATTGTCCTCTTAATTCTATTCATGTTAAAAAAAACTACAGGAATCTTCTCTGTCAAGTTCCAATTTAGCCATTTTTCTTCCCTTGTGAGAGCTTATAATGGCTGTCTCGAGTCATATTTAATCACAAGCTTTTATGGCCATCAGTCACCTTTCTGGTTTACGACCTTTCTTGCAATTTTTGTGATATATAAATATTTATTTAATTTTTAAACAGATACTAATGTGTGTTTTTATCATGCAAAACATGTTTTGAAGTACATATAAATTGTGGGATAGTTAAATTTAGCTGATTAATAAATACGTTACCTCACAATTATCGTTTTTGCAATGAGAGAAAATAACCCGCTCTGCACACTATCCAAGAACACAATAATGGTTACTAACTGTAGTTACCTTGTTGTATAATAGATGTCTTGAAATTTATTCTTCCTCTATAATTGTAGTTATGTATTCTTGGACCAACTGCGGTATCTCCTCTACCCTGCCTTAAACACCTGAGGCTCAGGTAACCTTCCTTCTACTTTCTACTGCTCTGAGATCACAGGTTTCAGACCCTGAATATGAGTAACATTGTATCTCACTGTTTCTGCTTCTTTTCTTAACATAATGCCTTCTTGGTCCACCCCTTGATGTCACATATGCAGGATTTCATTTTTTCTATGACCAAATAATATCCCATGGTGCATTCTTATTGTATTTTCTTTACCAGCTCCTCTGTTGATGAACCCTTATGTTGATTCCATCTTGATTCCATTATGAACAATGCTTTATTTAACAGTGTGGCAGGTATCTCTTCTGTACTGACTTGATTTATATATCTGGTAGTAAAACTACTGATCATAAAGTATTTCTATTTTAAATTTGTTTGAGAAAGTTCCACACTGTTTTCCATAATGATTATACTAATTTACATTCCCACCAATAGTATATGATGATCACTTTTCTCCATATCTTCAACGTTTGTTGTCTTTTTGTTTTATCTTGCTTTGTTGTGTTCTTTTTTTTTTATATTCTCTGTTATAACTGGGGTAAAATGATAGCTCATTGTAGTTTTGAGGTGCATTCCTCTGATGAGTACTGCTGAGTACTTTTTCATGTAACTGCTGGCCTGTAGTATGTGTTAAGGAGTGCCTGTTTAGCTGTTTAGGCTCTTTTTTTGTTTTTTTTGTTTTTTTGTTTTGTTTTGTTTTGTTTTGTTTGTGGTGCCGGGGATCGAACTCAGGCCCTTGTGCTTGCAAGGCAAGCACTCTAATCACTGAGGTAAATCCCCAGCCCTGTTTAGGCTCTTTTAATTAACAAAATTTTAAATATTACTGAAGGTAAGTGTGACATTTCCATATGGTCATACAGCGTGCCGTGATCACATCCAACCTGCCTTTTTCCACCCTACTTACCCCCTCTAAAGGCCTCCTGCTTACTAATCTACTTTCGTGTTGAACTTATTTTAGTGTCTACAGATGACAGAGAACATGTTGTACTTGTATTTCTGTGTCTGGCTTGTTTAATTTAATATCCTATATTTTGCTTCAAATAGCATAACCTTGTTCTTCTTTATGCCACATTGTTTTATTTATCTATTTATCTGTTGATGGCCATCTAGGTTAATTGTCCATCTTAGCTGTTTAAATAGGACTGCATTAAACATGATCATTATCTCTGGCCTGCTGACTTCATTTTCATTGCGTATATATCCAGAAGTGTGATAGATGGACTATACAGTAGCTCTATTTTTAGCTTTTTGATGAATGTCTATCCTGTTCTCCGTAATGGCCATACTAATGTACATTCCTATTAGCAGCGATGAGCACGTGGATTCCTTATTCTTCCCATCCTCATCAGCATCTGTGTTCATTTGATTTTAGTAAGTCATTCTAACTAGGGTGAGTTATCTTATAGTCATTTGGATTTGCATTTCTTTGATAGCTAACACTATTGAGGATGTTCTCATATATTTGTTAGATATTTGTGTTTCTTCTCTGAAAAGTGTTTATTTAAATTGTGTGCCTTAGCTATATTACCTGATTTTGCATATTTGAGGCTGATTTTGTAAGTCTATCAAAAAGTTTATCACATCTATTTATCTTTCAAAGAACGGAATCTTTGTTTTGTCATTTTATATTGTTGCTTTAGTCTCTTTTTTGTTTATTTCTGCTCTGTTTCTTATTTATTTACTTCTACTAACATGGAGTCTGGTTTGTCCTTACAATTCGTAGACCTAGACATGCATCAGTAGGTTATTCATTTGGGGTATTCCACCTCCCCTCTTTTATGTAAGTACTCATTGCTCTGTAATTCACTCCTAGTACTGCTTTTGCTACATCCCATAATTTTGGTATGTTCTGTTTCTACTTTTATTTGTTCCAATAATATATTTTTAAAATTTCTTTGGGGGCTGGGGATTTAGCTCTGTGGTAGAATGCTTGCGAGCAAGGGTGAGGCCCTGAGTTTGATCTCCAGCACCCCCCACATTTTTTTCTGAATGAGAAAATGTTCATTCAAAAGTGTGTTACTTAATTTCCATGCATTTGTGTAATTTTTAAAATTTATTTTGTAGTTGACACCTCATTTTATTCACTTATACTCAGAAAAATAGTTCCACTTTTGAAAGATAATTTTTAAGACTTATTTTGTGGCCTAATATGTAATCTGCTAGAGAGAGAATTCCATGTACTAATGAAAAGATTGTGTATTCTGCAGGAGTTGCATGTGGTGTTCTGTAAATTTAAAAGTGCATTTAATCTATGGTATAGTGCAACTCCAATATTTTTGTTGATTTTTTTTTTTTTTTTTGGTCTGGCTAATCCATTGTTTGAAAATAGGCTTTTGAAGTTCCCCACTACTTTTGTATCGGAACATATATCTCTCTTTTAGGTCTATGAAATAGTATTCGCTGTAAAACATCACTTATTTTATAGCATTGGGTGCTTTGACATTAGATGTGTATAGACTTGCAATTATCATACAACCTTTTTGAATTTCTCACTTGATCATTATATGGGGACTTTCTTTCTCTTTTCTTACAATTTTCAGTTTAAATTCTATTTTCTTACTTACAAGTATAGCTATGCCTCCTTGCTTTGGGTTTCCATTTGCTTGGAATTCTATTTTCCAACTTTTCCCTTTCTTTATGTATGTCTTTACAGTTGAAGTGAATTTCTTGTAGCAGCATATTGTTGAATCATGATTTTTATGCATTCAGCAAGTGTATATGTTTTAGTTGAAGAATTTAGTTTGTTTATAACCAAGGTTATTGATAGATATTGGAGATATTGTCAGTTTGTTGATTTTCTTGTAGTTATTTTGAATATGCTTTAATAACTTCCTCTTTTGTCCATCTTTGTGGTTAAAGGGTTTACTATGTTATAATATTTGATTCTTTTCTATTTCTCATTTGTATATTACTCTTTCAGTGGGATTTGTACTTTCCCATTTTTTTCCCTGATAGTAGTTGTCTTTATTTCAATTTTGGATGTAAGGCGTTATTAAGTATACGTATTTTGCAGGGGTGATATGGTGGTCATGATTTTTTTCAGTGTTTACTTGTCCTGGAAAGTATTTCTCCTCCATTTCTGAAAGTTATCTTCATTGCTGCAAAATATAGTAATGTCGATTAGTTTTTATTTTCTTTCAGGACTTGGGATACATCATTGCCTTCTGTCCTGGCCTGTAGGTTTTCTCCTGAGAAATCTGTTGTTAGTCTAATGACAAGCCACTTAAATATGACTCGGCTGTATTTTCTTATAAATTTTAGAATTGTTCATCTTGCACTTTTAGAAGTTCAACTATATATACATATACATATATATATATACACATACACATATACACATACATATACATGTGTGTGTCTGTCTGTCATGGTAAGGATTTTTTATTTTCATTCACATCAAGTCAGGATTCTAAGAGCTCCCTTTACATGAATGTCCATATCTTTTACAGTATTAGAAAAGTTTCCTGCTATTATTTCATTGAATAGATTTTCTGTGCCCTTAACTATTTTCTCCTTGCACTCAGAAATTCAAAAAAGCTTGTTTGTTCATTTAAGGCTGTTCTATAAGTCTTAAGTGGCTTCTTTGTTCTTTCTTCTTGTTTTTCATGTTCTTGTGTGGCTTTACTTTGATTTGTTTTTGTTTTTGTTTTGTTTTGTCTGACTGACTTATTTCAAAAGATCTCCCTTCAAATTCAGATATTCCTTCAGACGAATCAAGAAATTTGATTCAGTTTGTTGGTAGCCTGTTTTCAGATCAAAATATTTATTTCTCGCTGTTGAGTTGTTTAAATTCCTTATGTGCTTTGTATATTAATCCCTGTTAAATGTACAGTTTACAGATATTTTCTGCCATACTTTAAGTGAACTTTTCACTGCACTAATTTTTCTTTTTCTGTGCAGAAACTTTTTAGTCTGTTTTTAAAAAACAGACTAAAAATGTCTGTTTTTACTTCTATTCCTCTGCTTTTGGGTTCTTAATGAAAAATGTATTTGCAAAAATCATTGTCTTGAGGTTTTCTTCTAAATTTTGTTCAATGTTTTCTATTGGCTATAAGTTAATTTATTTCTGAGCTTTCTATTCTTTTTAATTTTATCTTGAGCCCATTTTTATGCTAACATCACGCTCTTTAGAGAATTCTACTTTTGTGGCGTCCTTTGAAGTCAAGAGGTCTGATGCTTCCAACTTTGTTTGTATCATTTAGTTGTATTTTGTTTTTGTTTAAGATTGCTTTGGTTATTTGGAGTCTTTTGTAGTTAAATACAAAGTTTTTAAAATTGTGACCTCTATATTTGTGAAAAATGTCAGTGTTTGATAAAGATTGAATGAAATTTATAGCTCACATTGGGTTCTGTGTACATTTTAACAGCAATAATTAATCTGTGAACATGGAATATCTTCCCAATTCCCCAATAGAATATTCCCAAAGAAATATTCTATTTCTTTCATCAGTGCTTTATATTTTATGGTGTAGAGATCCTTTAAGTCTTTGCTTAATTTTACTTTTTTCCCTTGTAGCCACTATCAGTAGGATTAGTAAAATGGTGTTACTTTTTTATGCTGACTTTGTGTCTTGCAACTTTACTGAATGTATTTATTAGTTTTAACTGCTATTTAATGGAACCTCCAGAGTTTCCTATATAAGCATGTGTCTTTTTTTTTTATTATTATGGTCAAGTCCTTTCGAATCACCTTATTGAACAAATTTAACTTGTATTTATTGCTTTGTGTCTTTCAGTCTTTAAAAACACATTCTCTGCTTCAAATCTTTATTAAACATTGTCTTTTTTTTCTGTAGCTTTTCTAGATCATATTACTTAATGGAAATATGTATGTTGCATCAATGAGTCGAGTGTGATCAAACTTTTTATTGTTTATTTTCTTAACTCCTCTCAAGTGACTAAAAATGTAGTTCTTGTTTAGGTGTTCTCTTCCTCAATTTTTCTTTTTAAAATGCTTCATACTTCCTAAAGGAGTTCACAGTACAAGTTAAAAGGTAAAATTCCGTATTTTAAATCTTAATTTTTTAAAGAACAATCACCAGAACCATGAAAGGTAATTGACAAAAATCTGATTCTCCTCGTATGAAAATCCAAGAAAATAATTTTGAATCATGACTCATATTTATTTTTCTTAGCTGCGTGTGGCTCTTTAAATTAAAACTAACTAAATTTTCATAAAATTCAAAATTTAGTTCGTCTATCACTTTAGCCATTTTTCGAGTACTACACTACATGTGGCTAATATACAGAATGGTGCAAATGTAGAATACTTTTATCCTCCTAGAATGTTCCGTTGGAGAATGCTGATCCAAAGTAGGTGGTAGCAATTCGATAAAAATGTGACCTCAGTTTTATTTTCAGATTAAGTTCTTCTTGCTTTTTACAGAATTTTACTTACTCGAAACCACTAGGGATTGGTGCTATCTAATAGGCTTAGAAATGAGTTGGAGGAAACAGAGCCCAGTGAAATCTTCAGGTGTGCAGATGAAACTAAGCTCATCTGGGAGTAGAAATGTCAAATTGAAAAACTATGCCTGAAGCCTTTAGGAGAGGCAGACGTGCATCAGATGAGTAACAGTCTAAGCAAATATAATGTGATATGTGATGAAGTTAGGTGGAAAAGATTATATCCTTACAGGATAATATGTTCTGTTTCCTGATTAACAACTGACAGAAGAGTACCAGTTCATTTTGTAGTATCTCATAAAGTATAAAATTTTGTTATAGCTCAAAATAATACCAGTGAATGTGAGTGAATAAATGATGAAAAATTATTTTCTACCTGCGTAGTGCTTATGTAACAGTGAAACTAAATTTCACAGGGGTGCTATTTTATCTTGTTTTAATAGGCTAGGCATAATTTTCCAAGTAGAAATAAAGGAAAGGGCAGTCTTTGTAAAAGAATTAACATGCAAAACACAAAATCACGGAAAATGAGGTGTGAAGTTTGAAAAATATTTATTTGTGATTGAAACAAAAGTAACAATTTTAGAAATGAGTATCAAACATTACTGCAGTAATCCTGGATAAGATGTGTATCTAAGAGTTGAAGAAAACCATGAGAAGGAATTATTAAACAGCAGGATAGGGCTGGTGGTAGTATGAAGGACTGGCATGGGAGAAGTCTGGATTTGAGTCCCAGTGTGACACACAAAAAAGTTATCCTTTAAACTATTAAATAGCTTAATACTGCCATAAACTAATGAGTAATTTAGGAGGCTAAGTCTGCCGTGATGTGCAGCAGGGGTTATCAGAGGGCACGATATTGCCTCACAGAGCACAGCAATGGGCAATGTCCAGAGACAGTTTTGGATGACACAAAAGATTGAAATCTGAGGTTCACATCCATGGTAGTTTGGCCTTATTACTTGTTGATCTGTGGTGAGGCAACACATAAGGGTAAGAGTCCACAGTGGAACAGATCTCATATCAAAGGCAGGGAAAAAAGAGAAAGAGGACAAGCCAGGGTCCCATAATCCCATTCAGTTGTTTGCGCACTAGGACCTCAGTTTGTCCTACTAGACTCTACCTCTCAAAGATTCCAGCATCTCCTTGTAAGAGCCTCTTGTTAACTATGTTTAAGCAGTGATCTTTAGGAGACATTGAAAATACTAACCTTAGAAAGGGGCTACTCTAACCTAATGGTACAGATTCTGGATGGTTCCCAATATCAGTTAAGCCAACTATAAGACAGCCTTCACAAAAAGAAAAAAACTAATCCCAGTTGTTAATAATGACAAAGGAGAAAGATCTTAATGAATTGGATAAATTAGATATTTTGAAATAAAGCATATAGGATACCAATACAGCAGCTCCCTTTCAGAAATGAGGAAGGGGGTGAAAATTACACTAGTTTCTAGGGATCAGAACATTCTGTACTTTACAGAGGATTACTTTTTTAGTTTGATAAACTAGAATAATAATTATTCCTGCTCTGTTGAAGTATTTAGCTAAAAATGGCTAAGTATGGGCTGAGTACTTCCCTAATATAAGGCCTTGGGTTCAGGCCCCAGCACAGAAAGAAAGAAAGAAAGAAAGAAAGAAAGAAAGAAAGAAAGAAAGGAAGAAAGAAAGGAAGAAAGAAAAGAAAGAAAAGGAGAGGGGAGGGGAGGGGAGGAGAAAGGAGAAAGAGACAGGAAGTGGGGGAGAGAGAATGAATACGAGTGAATGACTAGTTAGGCCACTGTCTAGTATAATTGCCCTGAAAAGTTCTATTGAATGTTGTTTCTGCATTCTTGTCCCCATGAAAGTGGATTCTCACGAAGGAATATGGCAGCGCTTTCAACTCTACTTAGCTGAGTGATTTTTGTTTGTTAAACAAAATATGGTCCTTGGATTATATTTTGATATAAAAGTGAGTAAAACAATTTAATTTGATTCAAGTTCTACTGCACTTTATAATTCCTTTTTCTGTTCTGGAAATGCAAAATCTTTGTTCTCATATAAGATTGAAAGTGATGATTAATGAAAATCTTTAAATATGATACAGAAGAAAGTAGGTATTTAAAATGTACCTGAAAAATGCTGTTGATACTCATTATATATTTTTAAAATCTGATTTATTTTTAATTGATTTGGAATAATTCGTAGGCTTTTGTCAAGATTTTAAAATGTATGTCTCAGAATTTTTAGTTACTTATAACAATTCGTTACCAATTAAAATTATTTTGAAACCATGCAAAAGAAGTACTTATGTTAGCTTGGAAAGCAAGCAAAGCTGTATCCCTGTGCACTGAGGCAGAAGAGAGGTTTTTAAAGCTAATAGTTAATTTTTTAATGGATGTAGAGAAAAGTTTACCAGTACTCGCTTATTTGTTTTAAAACCCAAAAGAAATATTTAAAACATTTCCTTCTAAATTTTCAAGGCTAAAATTATATGTGCACTAATAGTTGGTCTGAAGTAAGTTAAGATTTTTCTAAAGTTTTGTGAAGAAGTACAGTATGTGTCCAGAGATGTGCACATATTGTAGAAGTACAGCTCTGTAGACTTTCCCTATCTGACCCCCACTGAAGCATCACCCAGATCAAAAAGAAATCATCAGTGCCCCAGTAAACTCTTCTGTGTCTCCCAAAGGTAATGCATTATCTTAACTTCTTACAGAGTAAAATACTTTTTTGTTTTATTTTATTAATTTTGGTAAAGCAGTGCAGTCACTTTTTGCCTGACATCTTGAAGTCAATATTAATGTTTGTATGATTCATTTATATTGTGGCATGTAGTTATAGGCAGTTATTATCATTGTTCTACCATCTCTGGTTATGTGAATATTCCTCAGCTTTATCTTCTACCGTTGATGGAGATGTATGTGATTGATGTATTGCAAATAGTATGCCCTGAACTTTTCTTACATGTGTTTTGGTAAACATTGGAACAAACTAATGAGGAATTTCTATACCTGGAAATGGAAATCCTTGGTCTTAGGCACTGTGTATATTCACTGTCAGTAGAAACAGATTCATTCCCTAAGAGAATGTACCAGCTCCATCCCCCAAGCTGTGTTTGAGAATTTTAGTTACTTAACATTCTCACCCATATCTGGCATTTTCTTTCTCTTTTAATCATTGGAATGATTAATGTTGGTATTTTATCATGGTTATCATTTGGATTTCTCTGATGCCTTTTTATATGACTTATGGCCATTTCCATAACCTGAAAGAGAGGTTATTAATGCAGAAAAATTTTACTAATATGATAAATAGGCGAGAAAAGGGAATGTTGGGTACCATCCCGAATGGAGAATCTGTCTTTGCCTTAGTGCTGGAGTGCATTCTCGGGTCAGCTTGTGTGTTGCTTTGGAAATGGCGCCGCCCATTGCCGTTGCTGGGAACTAAAATGGTAGGGTCTGAATTTCCCTGGTAATTGCATTTCTGCTGCTTTAAGGATCGAACACAATGAGTCTTACTGGTCCCTCCAGTTTGGAAAGCATTCATGGAATGAGGCAAGAAAATCTACAAAGTGGCATTTTCGGGCACTCAGCGTGTCACCTCTCTTCTCCACTTTACCCCCTCAATACAGAGAAAAGCTTGAAAGGTGAGGATAAGTGATGCTGACCTGGTGCCCTTTATCTTAGCTCACTGCTACTGAGGATCAAGGGGCTTTGTAAGGGCTATAGCCATGTAAACCTCCTATAAATGTCTACCAACATTTTCAGGCCACTGTTTCACCAGTAGTTTTCATGGAAAATGACTAAGATGTTTAGAGATACAGTAATTCAGTTTTCCTCATGATTCTTAGAACTTCTTGGTGAATAAGAAATACACCTGGAACATCAGTTAGCAATATAGAAAATTTGGAGGCTGAACACTTATAATAGACCAGGAGTCTTAAATGATTTGTCTAAAAGTGAGAGAGGAGAAGTGAGAGCTACATAGCTTGGCATGTAGTGATATTGAGCTTTAAGTCATATACAAATAGGAGGAAGAAAAAAACAAGAAAAAAAGCTAACTCAAAAAAATTAAATCTCCCAAACTTAAAGATCCAATCCAAAAATGGGCAACTGAAATGAAAAAACATTTCTCAGATGAAGAAATAAAAATGGCAAATAAATATATGAAGAAATGCTCAACATCACTAGTCG
>PVJO010004078.1:84526-114274 GCA_004026905.1 Hystrix cristata
CCAATAACAAATGCTGGCGGGGCTGTGGGGAAAAAGGAACACTCCTCCACTGTTGGTGGGAATGTAGACTGGTCCAGCCACTGTGGAAATCAATATGGAGATTCCTCAAAAAACTACAACTGGAGGTTCCATTTGACCCAGCTATTCCCCTACTGGGGATCTTCCCAGAAGAATTAAAATCGTCATACCACAAGGACGTTTGCACCACCATGTTCATAGCAACACAATTTGTAATAGCTAAGTCTTGGAAACAACCTAAATGTCCAACAACCAACGAATGGCTAAAGAAAATGTGGTTTTTCTGCACATGGAGTACTACACTGCCATAAAAAAGGAAAAACTAGAGTCATTCATATATAAATGGATGTTTCTTGAGAACATAATCTTAAGTGAAATAAATCAGACACTCATGAGCACACATCGAATTGTTTCTCTGATATGAGAAACCATAATTGTAAATAAGGACAAAGAGGTGTAATAGATATTCTATAAAAGGAGGATGGTGGGCAGAGGAGAGGAGTACTAGAAGGAAAGAAGGGGAAAAGCAGAAAGGCAACAGGGGAGAGAGGGGAATGGGAAAATATGGAAGATGATGAATGAACCTGCTGTAAATAGGGAGGGAAGGTGCAGAGGGGAGGGGGGGAAGAGGGGGGAGAACCAAGATACATCATGTATAGGTACAGAATTAATGTAATGAATGTGACCATTGTATGTAGAATGTACCAATACATGTTCTTGGTTTAAAATGAAAAAATAAAAAAAAGAAAAAAGAAAAAAGAAAAAAAACTATTCTGCATAACAGGAGCAACATGAGCAGAATAAAAAACACGAGATTAAGCTGTGGCATCTCTCTGAAATATTAAGATTCTGTCTTATGTTGACTCTAGTTTGATTTGGAAGAGTACACCAGCATCAGTGAAAAGTCCACAAAAGACTTTTTGTGAAATACTGTACAGAAAGCAGTATAAACATTTTTGGGGGATTTGTGGAAAGAAAGACATGCATTTCGTGCACAAAAACTAGAAGCATTCAATAAAGTATTAGTGCCCAAGACTTGATGTTTAAGATACATTAGCACAGACATGTTTTGTGTTTTGGATTTTCTTATAGGGTTGCTACAAATGTCATTGAAACATAAAAGTGTATAACCTTAGATATTGTAAAGAAGCATAGAGACTCTTTAGTCTAAGAGCCTTTTCTAGAATGGTATATTAGAGGCCATTTAGCCTCTTTTATGTGGTTTTTAGTCACTGGAAAATATCTTACAATGCATTATTTCTTCCTATATTAAAATGAAATCAACCTTCTGAAACTTTAAGCTGTCCTCACTCTGCAGTCTTTAGCTGCATAAAAGAACTCTGGACTTTATTACTTTGGGAGTACCAGAGTCATTTTCAGTTGGAGATGGAATTTAAAATCAGATCTATTTAATGGAGTTTTCAGTTGCTCTGCTCATTCATTTTAATACCAGGCATTTCACTACTTTTAACATATGAAATATATCTGCATGTCTTAAAGTTTTCTTAAGACTACAATATAAATACTGAGTCTTATATAACCTTTTATTTATCAAGGGAGTATTTGGTTTCGACATCTTTTTGTAAAAATGTTAGATCTTAGGAAGATTTTCATAATTCAGCAGGGTCTACGATGTTAATGGACCCGAGCAGCAGGATCCTCAGACCACATACTATAAATACTCCTCAGAGTGCTTGTAATTTCAATTCCAGAGCTCAACGCTGGCTGTAATTCATTTGTTTTTCTTCTCTTATTGAAAGTGATTCACAGCAGCCTTCTGATTTTGGAAATCTATTGCTTTTGCTCAATTCTAAGTTTGTATTCCAAATTTAAATTAAAGTATGTTAGTGGAAAACAACACGATAGGGATGGGAAAAAGTGATGGTAAAGAAATATTTTCTATGAGCAAGAGATTTTTTAAAGGTATTTAAATCACTCAGAGACAAATTAGACTTTTCTTCTGTTCCACTTCAGGTTCCAGTGAGCAGAATACTAACATATAAGGAAAATATGTTCTTCTGATTGAAATTAAATAGTTGCAAATTGCTCAGTAGCTTCAAATTCCAATTTAAATGCCAGATGTATGAAATATGACTTGGCGTGTGTGTGCGTGTGTGTGTGTGCGTGTGTGTGTGTGTGTGTGTGTGTATTTAGTTGGCATCACAAAATTAACATTTGTAATTTTTTAAAAAACGGTTAAAATTACTTTGCTTTAAAGAAAATTGGAATTTTAGGTATGACTTAGCTTCATCGAAACAAATTCCATGTTTTTATAAATGAAGAAAGCGAGATGAGTAAAATTGAATGATTTGTATTAGAGTTAGAGTGGGAAATCTTTGAGGACTTTCCCCCCAGCATGGTATACTGTTTTATTCTGTAAGAAACCAGTAGTATTAGAAAGAATGTAAAAATATTTTGACTGTTCAGGTAGTGGCACCAGTCTTATGTGAATAAGTATGTTTTATTGAAAGAAAAAATAATTTAAATTTTAAAAATGAAATATCCTAAGTAACTTATGCTATAATGTTCATCTTCTGTCCTTTACATCCCCTCCCCAGGAAAATCACATCTACGAGATATTATCTAATGAAGACCTTCAGATGGTAAGGATGTTTAGTAAATTAAATTTTTATAACAGTTATCATAACGTATACATTGAGAGTTATTTGTGTTCTCAAAAATAGTTTCCAGGATACAGAGAGCTGAAAAAAATGTTTCTCATACTTATCCTACAAATCAAGCAAAGAAATGCTGCTATTAAATATATCTTACTGTAGCTGAGATGCGAATGTCTGCTAAGAGATTAAAAGAATGAGTAGTTACTCTTTAAAGAATGAGTAGTAGTATTTTTCTCTAGTTGATGCAAAATTAAAGATAATTTAAAGGATCAAAGGAAAAGAACTACAAACCCCCAAACTTCCCCTGATTTCTCTCACAATGTCGATTGTTCATTTTCTGTAGGTACCTTTTTTTCCCATTTATGTTTTCTAAAATGTACCATCACCAGACAGATACCTCTTTATACCTTTATGGTCCATCTTTTCCAGGAAAGTCAAAATGCTTGTTTATTGAGAAATGCCTGTCCCACAGGTATTTGTTAAATAGTTCTATTAATGATGAATAAAATGATCACTTATCAACTGAGGTAGATAGTTTTACTGTCAGTATTTACATTATCCTCATATTAAAACAAGATATAGGTGTCAGCTCTATTTCATAACTAAGGAAACAGGTTCGGCGCAGAAAAATTACATGCTGTGGATTATGTAATTATTAAGAAGATGCTGGAACTTGAGAACTCTTGTTTAACATTTCAAATACTAGGCTTTAACTTTTGGGGCAAGTATCCAGCAATTCACAAGGAAGAATGATGTGAAGACAAAATGAACAGGAAATGTATGTGAAGGTCATGAACAATGTTTAAACAAAAATTTCCATTTTTATAAAACCACACTACTCCTGGGTCCACTGAATATAAGGCAGGATAACTGATTTTCTTGTTTCAACTTACTCTTGTGTGGTTGACACCTCTCTAACAAAGGGAATACAATTTCACAGATTAAATATGGCCTAATTTTAATTGTATAAGTAGCTATCAGTGGCTGTGAATCAATGTTTGTCATGTAAATGTCAGAAACATGGACCTAATAGGATGAACGTAAAGAAAAGATTAAATTTTAGTTCTAAAAAGTGTCAATTAATTTCAGGGTTTTCACAATCTAACTTGAGATTGTGTTATCTGTATTTTAAGAACTAAATCACATTACTTTCACAGTTAAACTTTCATTTTGATATCCATTATACATTCAGATGGAATTGTAGAACTCAACATAGAGAAACCCCATGTTCCTTTCCCAAATTCTTCCGTCTTGAAAATTTTTAGTACAAAATTACGAACTAAGCTAGGTGTGGTGTTGCTCACCTGTAATCCCCACACTTTGGGAGGATGGAGCAGGAGGGTCATAAATTTGAGCCCAGTCTGAACAAGACCTTGTCTCAAAATGAAAACGGGCTGGAGATGCTGCTCATATGAAAGCCTTGGGTTTAATCTTCTGGAAAAAAATAATGAACATATTGCTGGCATTGATGTAATTAATATAAAGAACATTTCCATGTCGGCAGGTTTCCCTCCCCCCATCTCCCTTTTATAGCCATACTCACCTGTAACCACTTATCTGTTCCTGATTTCTAAAATGTTATCATTTCAAGAATATCCCATTAATGGAATCATGCAGCATGTACCCTGACAGGATTGGCCTTTTATACCTTGTGTAACTCTTGGCTAGGTATACAAATTGTTGCATGTCTATTAGTCATTCTTCTCTTTTACCAAATAGTATTCCAAAATATAGATATATCATACTTTCCTTATCCATTTACCAATTAAAGGATGTCTAGTTTGTTTTGTATCAATCTTTGGCTCTTAATGAAATTGCAACAAACATTAGTGTGCAGATTTCTGTGTGAACAAAAATTTTCAGTTTTGTGTTAAGTTCTAGTATATTTTTTAAAGTCTAAAGGAACAGAAACATTATTTTAGAAATAACTGCCTCAGGTCCTCCCAACATAATATTGGATAAATCAAGACCTAAAAAAAGGAGTAAATTAAACAGTTGTTTTTACTCATTTATCTAAGTGTCTTTAAGATCATTGTTTTTATTATTATGACTGTTACATCTCTGAAATCAGTATTCTTGTTTGTATGAGAAATGTGTAGTTTCCCCATGTTCTTTACCTTTGAATTTGCACGTGGTAAGCATTAACTGTTGCATTATTTTGCCAGTCATACATACTTATGTGAATGCCAGGTTTATATTCATAGGTCAGTTCACGAAGAATTGCAGGTGCAATATTTCTCTTAAAAAGTAAGGTGTCTCTTCTCATTTGCTGGAACATTACATGTCAAACTGTCGAGATGTGTTATACAGCATTTGTTAGTAATCTGAATTTCTCTTATGAGGTTGATTTGCTGTCCTAACAATTTGCCTCTTCTCATCCACCTTGAAGTGTAAGAAAATGAACAACACTGTGCCAAATATCCATATAGGAAGGGGAGTGTGAGAGTATTCTAAGTAATCTAAAAGGATGGTCATATAGTACGTATATAACATATAAACAGAGATATGTGTGTATATATATGTGTGTGTGCTCATATATGTATTAATGGGTTCATGTGTATATATATATATATATATATATATATATATATTATAAGGTCTGAGACACTGATTTGTCATAAAAAATTCACACTACTGAAGACTAAGAGTAGGAGATTAAAAGAAAGACTTCTAAGTTCTTGTAAGAGCTGCTAAAATTTTGTGTCTTACTTATATTCTGCTAAAATGAATTGGGAAGATAGCACAGTATTGCACAGTAGTATAATGAAGTTAAATATTTCTCTAATGGATTGTGAAATTCAGGGAAAATTCAGAAGTCTTCATACTTCTTGCTGTTTTTCACCCACTAGAATCAAGGAAAACAAAAATCCTGATTTATTCATGCATTTAGAAATACTTATTGATTACTTTCTCAGTGAAATCTGTGATACGGTGGTGAGAAATTAAAATGAACAAATTCCTTGCTAACTGATCTCATATTGTACTGGGACAAAGTAATTAGTGAATATTTAAATTAATGAGTGAAAAATTTTCAAGACCTTTTGGTGTGAAGAAAATCGGGCGGGGTGGGATAGAATGGTTAGAGGGTGAAAGGTGATGGCCTTACTGGCTAAAGCTGTCAGAGAAACCGTCCAGAGGACAACACACATGGGCAGAAACGTGAATGCTAAACTGGAAGCGGCCTGCGAAACACACCAGGAGAATAGAGCAGGCCAAGGGAATCGTGACTATCGAGACCCTAAGATGGGAGGAGTCTAAGGACTTTGTTAGAAGGTGTTATGATTTGTGTCCAGACGTCCCTCCAGAACCTCATGGGGTCATAGGTGCGGCTTTTTCAGAGGTAGCTGAATACAGAGTTTCTGATGCTGGGATTAAGGGTGTGTGATTATTAAATCAGTTCACTGATTGGTTTGATACCACGTTAATCCCGGCAGCCCAGAGAGAATATAAAAGTGGCAGGAAACAAACAAACAAACAAAAACAAACAAACAAACAAAATACCTGGTGCGGCCTATTGCTTGCCTTGCTGCCTTCTGCCTGCTCTGAACAGTTTCCCCTCTGTCATGCCACCCTGCTTTGGAGCCAACCAATTATGGACTGGAACCTCTGCGCACTGTGAGCGGCACAAACCTTTCCTCTTTTAACCTCAGGTGTCTGGTATTTTGTCTCAGCAACAGGAGAAGTAATGGAGGCCCAAGGTCTCTGCATTTCACCTTGCAGGCAGCCCTGGCCGGTTGCCACCCCACCACCTCCATATCACTTACTAAATGCATATTGAGGATAAGTAGGGCAAGGAAGAAGATGACATGACCTAGAGAAGGAAGTTGGCAACCAGAAGGACAAAGTTGTAGACATGCCAAAGGCGACAAATCAGGGAAAGTTTGGCACAGTTGAGACAACTGTAAGGATTGCAATTTGAACAAAGAGCTGGAGGAGTAGTAATGGGGATGGGATGACCAGAGGAATAAGCAAGGAGGAGACTCAGGGGCAGGAGTCAGATATACCACTGAGCCAGATGGATCGAGGCTCTAAAATGTCACTAACTAATTGAATTAAACTTCTGTCCATAAATCACAATGTTTAAAAATATGGATTCTCTCTCAGGAATTTAAGACTGAGTGTCAGTCTAACCAGTTACCAGTTTGTAACCTTGTTATCACCATTGTTTGTGCCTCATTTCCTAGTTTGTAAAATGGTACTAATATTTGAACCTGCGTCGTGGATTTTTGAAGGACTAAATGAGTTACTTTCATGAAATGGAGAAATGTATAGAGATTGCAAAATATTGTGTGAATTTCGGTGCAATTATTCTGGCTCTTGTATTAAGAATATATTCAAGAGTGAATACAAATTTCGAGACTACAGAAATAATTCAGTTGGGGTAGGGTAACTGGAAGTCAAAAAGGCAAAAAGTATTCAGAATCTTGATATAAATTGAGTGAATCATGAATTCAAATTTTTCTGGCATGGATAACCAAAAGGGTAAAGTCATCTTCACTTAAATTTTGAAAGGTACAAGATGAGGACTACCTGGTAGGAAGAATTCAGTTTTGCGTGGATTAATTTTGAGATGCTAATTAAACATTCAAAGAGAAACATTAACTAGGTAGTTGTAGATCTAAATTAGGATGTAAAGTCATGGGGCAGGATGAAGTCACAAGGAGTAGATCAGCAATAGAAATGAGGAGATACAAGAATGGAATAATCAACGTTCTTCCCTGCAGTAGGAAAATAACCTATACATTAAGTGAAGAAACTGCTTCAAAAAGAGGCGGTGGTCAACTTTTTTACCTGTTGCCTTTGTGTTAAGTAAATTTGATATCATAATACTGATCTTGGATGAGAAGGAATTTAAAGGGAGTAAGATTAATAGAGAATGAGAGGAGAAAAATATATAAACACTGAGAGAGCGGGACATTGTAAAGTGTTTTTTCATAAGGAAAAACAAATGAAAAGGGTGGTGACTAGAGGGAACGTAGGGTGCAGACAGCAGATGTGGTAATGAGAGAGAGCGCTCTCTCTGAGTGGGTGAGAAGCCCTGGAATGTAGCTCCCATGGAAAAACTTTGGATGAGAACAGGGCTATTTCAACTATATCATTGTAATACAAAACAGAGCACATGGGTGCAGAACTTGATGGGAAGGTGGGAGTTCTGAAAGCTCCTTTCTGTTTTTCTTTAATTTATCACTGAAAGGAAGATAAGCTGTTGTCTCCTGAGTGAAACTGAGAGAGGAGATACTGGATGTATAAGGAGAGGAGAGGCATGAACAGTTGCCTACAAGTGTAGGAATTTTAATGTAACCACAGGCCGTGTTAAGGAATTACGGGAGTTCTGTATTCAAGCATTTAGTGTAGAAATAATCAATACATTTCTTTTTTGGTTTTTCTCTATCCATTTTCAACTATAGGGGTACAAATGTAGAGTCGACAGAAATTTTAGTTTCATTGGATTTGTCTCTTTCTCAAGTCAGTATAGTGAATTGAAACACAAGCAGAGGGGCGAGATGCTACTAGGGAATGATTATAATAAACATAAAGTTTAAACTGGGCGACTATAAGTGAGGGTGGGAGGATGAGTAGGGAAAGAATCTTTAGGAGTGGATGTGAAGAAAGAACTATGGCCACTAAGATACTGAAGAGCCTAAGGTGTAAAAAGAGAAGCAAGGGAGGAGAAAGCGAGGTACTCGTTACATATATATGCCCAAGAGAGTGTGCCTGAGATGGGATGGACAACAGGACCACTGCAGGGGACAATTTCAACATCCTGAGAGATCAGAGTGTTGGGAGAACCATCTCTGTAAATTGATATTGAGAAGACTAAAGACTAAGTGGTTTTTGAGAGAGGGACAGTGAAAAAGAACTAAAATCTTTAAGAAGTTGAGGCAAGCCAGCTGGCGTGTGGTGATGTCAATGCGGGAGAGTTTGAGAGAGAAAGAATAGGGCAAATCTCGAACTGAGGATGAGGCACAAGGATGCTGAATCTGAGTCTACCAGCAGGCCCAGACATGGTGTGGGGCAGGATTGGAGGAATGAATCAGTGATGTTCCGTTGAGAACACACTGTCCTAAGGATAGATTGAGTCTTCGCTGGAAAAAGACATGCAGGGAACACTGGAGTAGAGTTTGAGGATACCGTGCTGTGAGTTCCACAAAGCATAATGCAAACGTTTTGATAACGGTGGAAGGCTGGGAGGGGAAGCTAAATGAGGTGTGCAGAGCACTGGCACAAAGAGGGGAGAGGGAAGATGGAGTTAACAGTTTCATATGCTGATTGAGATAAGCTGGAGTGAAGGGTGTGGGTGTGAGGATCTCACAGAATTGAAGGCAGCGGGAAGCCCTGGGCATCCAGTTAGCCCTCTTTGCTCATTTTAAAGAAGTGTGGAGGGCAAGGACAGCCACCTCTCTCGCATCTCTCTTTTGACCATTGTTGCTTAGAATTTTGACGTTAGGAGTTTGTATTGGTTGCTTAATCAGAAAATGTTGCATTGTAAAAGTAAAAATCTGTGCTGTTCTGACTTGGCCCAGTCCTGACGGGTTAGCGATCCCCCAGGAAGGGTCAGTATTCACTGACTGTCCTAGAGAATCGCATTACTTTTCACATCTGGTGAGATTTGATCAAGTGTTTGTCGAATTATTTTCTGTCTTTATTTGAAGCAACAGGTGGTGATGTTCCTCAGCCCTTCCTTTTGTGCTTAATTTCTCCCTTGACTTGATTAAGGCAACAGTGTTTCTCTCTGGGATTTCTCTCATCAGGAGGTTTGTCACAGCTCTCTTCTTTGTCTTTACCCTTCCGCTGCTCGTCCAGGAGATAAAATTGTAACCTTGTCTTTTGCACCATCACAGACAGAACGCATGAACACATTCAAAAGATTCTTGCACTCATTAAGATTTTAATTTCTTTATTGACTTTAATTAAATTTGAGAGGCTTTTTCAATAATAAGAAAGAGCCATGTTTATATGTTGGATTAATAGCATTACATTAGCCGGACTACAGAGGATATTTTTGGGAAGAGGATAAGCTTTTCTCTCCTCCTTGGTTTACAAGTGTGAAATTTTCTGAATTTCTTGGTATTCAAGGGATGGACGCTATCACGTGAACCACCATAAGAATCAGACTGCTTCTCTGGCAGGGTCTGAAAAGACAAATGACTGTGCCATGAAACCGTCTAAATAGTATTTCAGTTGATTTGTTTAGAGCAACTTACAAAGAGGAATGCCTATGTTGTTAAAGTGCACTGAAGATATGCGTTAACTCTGGCCTGATATTTACTGAGCAACAGCCATATATTGGGCATTCATTCAGTGAACAGTGTTGGTACTCAAGGAAGAATTGTGCATGTGCTTACAGGGCCTGTGTTACCCTTGCAGAGATAGTCAACAGGTAAAGTGACTCAAACACACAACATATTTTCAAATAGCTGTACAAACCATGGCTAAAATGAAGCGGAATTACATGATGAAGTACGTGATTGGGGGGTTGGAGAGGAAGAACAAAGAGAGAAGGTAGGCAGAAGTGACTAATATTTAAGCCAAAAGCATCATTAATTTGTTATACTTTCTCTAGTTTTGGTAAACTGTGAAAAATTCTGAATGTTGTTTTCAAGCAGTATTAGGTGTTCAGGTACTAATGATGGGAAGAAATAAAAGTTTATTTCAAATAATAAGTATGACTATTATTTTTTATAAAAAGTTGACATCAAACATATTATTATGTGAACTATTTGAAAGAATTGTAGATTAGCCATAAAGGGAGAACGTGAAGGAGATAAAAATACACAGATTAAAGATTAGTTTCCAAGTGGTTAGTGTTCCATAGCTGTCACTGCACTGTCCAACTCCAACGAGGTTTACCCTCATCTCATGTGGCCTTTGAGCATCCCTCTAATCCTACTACTTGCAAGGCTGAGGCAGGAGGATTTCTATGAGTTCAAGATCAGCCTGGACTGCATAGTGAGACTTTGTACCCCTGTAAAAAAATTTATATGACCCATAGAAATAGTACTTCAGTCAAAATAATAAAGTTATAACTGTTATCTATAAAGGTTTTGAAAGTGTCATGTAATACAAAATAATCCTTGAAATTTCATAAATTTTGAGCTCTATTTTGGAAAGGACATTTTGCTTTGTTAAAATACTTAGTGTTACAGCTTGGAGTTCCCTTCAAATTCTCAAGGGGTCAGAATTGTGTCTTTTAGAAGGTGATTGAATCACAGAGGTGATATACTCATTAAGGGATAATTCCACTTATGACTTCCTTAGTGGAAGAAGGTGCTGTGAGGAGGTGAAGCCTGTTCAGAAGAGGAGGGGTGCTGAAAATGTGACCTTGAAAAGTATATTCTTGTCACTCATTGCTCCCTTCTTTCTCTGCTTCCTGGTTGCCACCATGGGCTGGGCCACCTTCCTCCCTCATGCCCTTCTTCCCTGCCAATTTTTTTTTTTCCACATTACAGCCAGATGACCATGGACTGACCCCTCTGAGACTGTGGGCTAAAATAAATGTCTTCTCTTTTATTGTGGGTATTAGGTACTTTTTCTCAATGACAACAAAGTTGACCAGTACAGAACACTGTCCTGAACATGTGAGATCTTTGCTGTGGCTATACCCGATTGTGTGGTTCCAAAGTCCTTGGAACAGGTTTGCGGAATGAAATTAGAAAGATTTGGCAGTATAGGCTGGGGAAGCCTTAGGCTGCTGTAAGGAAAGCTTAATGAGTAATTGTGGTAGGAGCTCTGAAGTCCAAAAAGCTGATAGCAATGTGGAGAGTATTACAAGGCTTATGAAGGTTCAGTTGGGAACAAGGATGCTATTAGAAACTTTACTATAGGCTGTGTATTTTTCTTCCTGGCAAAGAATTTGTTTATGTTTTATGCATGTCCAAAGGCTTCGTGAAAGACTAAGTTTTTAAAGTGGTAGACTAATTTGTAATGGAGAAAATTTTAAGGCAGCCCCATATCCTGATGTGATGTGAGTACTATTGGCTGCTTTTAACCAGATCTACAGTGAGAACCAGGAGAAAAACAGTGCCAAAAGCTGTAAAAATATTATAACTTGGCCAGAAAGGAAGTTAGGGACAAGGAGAGTATGGTTCTTGGAACGATTAAACCATTTTAAAAAATAAAGCCAAGTGTTTTGCACTGAGACAATAAGAAAGATTCTTTGAGAGAATCTTGGAAATTGGCTAAACTCCACCTATCACAGTCTCAAGGATATAAAAGAGTAAACACTTTTGCAAGCTTTGTGTATTTTAAATTTTTATTTTTATTAGTGTATGTTTGCAGCACACGATGATTACATTCACTGCAGGGGACTGGTACACATACAAAACACATTTCGTTAACCTTCCTCCACTCCTTCCACTCCCCTTTTTATTTTCCTAGCATCAGGTTCATTTATTTGTCTCGTAAGACCTTATAAAATAAATAGCATATATACAGTTTGAAAACCGGACTAATAGGCCAAAGAATGTATAAAATATGTAAGACAATTTTACTAAGTCGAGGTTAGTAAAATTGTAGATATATTGTCTTCACTGGATTGCAAAATCTTCCTTTTTTTCTTTCTCTTTTTTTTTCTGTTACCTGTCTTTCATTTCAACATATATTGAGTTTTTATATAAGGAAACCGTGCAATATTTAAGTTTGTGTGTCTGAGTTATTTCACTTAACATCATGGCCTCAAGATGCATCCATTTTCCTACAAATGGCTTGAGTTTACCTTTTCTATCACAGAGTAGTGCTCCATTATGTGTAATTACCAGTTTTTTATCCATTCATCTGTTGATGTACAGACTATTTCCACAATTATGAATTGTGATGCTATAACCATGAGTATATATACATCACTGTGTTACGATGTCTTTAATTCTTTTGAGACTATACCTAGAAGGTGATTAGCTGGGTCAAATGGAATTTCTACTTTTAGTTTTTGGAGGAATGTCCATACTGATTTTCATAATGGTTGTATCAGTTTACAGTCCCAACAATGGAAAATGGTTCCTTTCTCCCAACCATCTTGCCAGGATTTGTTATTAGTTGATTTCTTGGTGGTAGCCATTCTTTCTGGAATGAGATAGAATCTTGGTGTTGTTTGAATTTGTATTTCTTGAATGGCTAGTAATGTTGAACATTCTTTCATGTTTTTGTTGGCCATCTGTATTTCTTCATCTGAGAAGTGTCTATTCATTTTAGATGCCCATTTTTTAGTTAGGTCTTTAAATTCAGGAGGTCTAATTTTTTTAGTTCAATGGCCATACTTCCAAAACTGTTATATAGACCTAATGCAATTCCAATCAAAATACCAGCAACATTCCTTACTGAATTGGAGAAAGCCATCCTAAATTCGTATGAAATAAGAAAAGACCTACAATAGTAAAAGCAGTTCTGGGCCACAAGGACAAGGCAGGGCACATCACAGTCCCAGACTTCAAGTTGTACTACAAAGTTATGGTGATAAAAACAGCATGGTATTGGGAAAAAAAAAAATCAACTTGAGGCACATTCCGCTATGCTATTTCTGACAAAGAGTCCCAATCCCTTTGCTGAAAGAAAGAAAGCCTCTTTAACAAATGGTGCTGGGAAAATAGGCTTTCCACATGTCGAAGGTTCAACCTAGACCTTTCTGTCTCACTGTTCTCTAAACTAAAATCAAAATGGGTTAATGATCTAAACATTATAACAGATACAATCTGCTGGAAGACAAAATAGGTAAAACTCTTGGAGACACAGTTGCGAAGACTTTCTGAACCAAATCCAAGGTGCACAAGAAATGATACCAAGAGTCAACAAATGGGATTACATCAAATTTAAAAGCGTCTGCACAGCAAAGGCAGCCACTGACCGAGTGAAGAGACAATCTGCAGAGTGGGAAAATTTTCAGGCAGCTATTCTTCGTATAAAAGACTGAAAGGTTTTTCTTTGAAAAGAGAGCCTCACAGTGTGCTGCTCATTAGGATCACTAAGCAAAGTATCCCCACTTTTATCTGTCCAAGCAGCCAGAGGCTGCTGTAGTGATGGTTTACGAGGAGTCAGCTAATAGTGAGGTTTAGGGAAGACCCAAGGAATTTGGAGGTTCCAGAAACATAGTCTGCTGCGGCAAGTAGCAGGTAGCATGTGGAGGCAGCCCAAAATAGCGGCCTTGGTGGCTGCAAGGCATAGGATGGGGCTGCCTGTCCTTTTTAAAGCTCACATTTACCACAACCCCCTCTGGGTTTTAGACATAGAGAAATAGGACCTAATACTTTCCCTACTGGTTTTTGGTCTTGTTTTGGCCTGAATTCTGTTTGGCTATTTACTTCTTTTGGAATGGGAATATTTACTGTCTACTACTGTATGTTGGAAATATTTCACTTTCTTTTTGATTTTTTTTTTTTTTGGGGGGTGCCGGGGATTGAATTCAGGCCCTTGTGCTTGCAAGGCAAGCACTCTAATCACTGAGCTAAATCCCCAGCCCCGAGGTAACTTTTTGATTTTTATAGAGACTCAAGCTAAGAGTTTGCCTTGAGTATCAGAAAAGACTTTGGATATGGCCTTTAAGAAATGCTGCAACTGCTAAGACTTTGGTTACTCTTAAAGATACAGTAAATGCATTTTACATAATTAAATGGACATGAGCCTTTTGACTGTCAGGGACAAAATCTTATCTAAAATGTAGACTGAATGTGTAACCCTAAAATGTCTGTGTAGAAACTGCACTAAAACTTTTCTGTCTTTTACAGCGACCACTTTTCAGCAAAATCAAGTTTCTCTTTCATGAGTGAAATTATTACAAGCAGAAATTTTATTCTGACTCAAAAACATTTGCACAAAAAACTTGATCTATACAATTCAACCAGCCATACAAATTGTCAGAAAATCATGCTTTAGGTTGAATGAGTTCTAATGGAAAAGAAGTTCTCTTCTGTTTTTTCCCTTTGTTTATCTGCTTGCTGGCTTGCTTTTTTCCACCCTTTCCTACATAGAGGCTTTTTTTTCCCCTGAAGCTGGGGATTATACCGAGAGACTCACATACGCAGAGCTTCTGCTCAGTCGCTGCACTACACTTCCAGTCCCGGGAATATGCTAAAGACAGAAGTACCGAGAAGTAAAATATGCACTACATGAGAGGCATACTCATTCACAATTACTAGGTTAGTAAAGTAGAAACAGAAATCTGGTTTTAAACTACTTAAGTAGTTTAACATTCTTAAGAGACTTTGGTGTGGTACTGTAACACCTACTTTGGCAAATGTTGTGTTCCAATGATTGTTTTCTTCCAAGCTAAACACAGTCCTTTTTCAGAGTGAATAAGTGGTTATCGGATGATAGGCTTTTGTCAGGGAGGTCTATCTTGAAGGATTATCTATTTTTCACTCCATGCTTATATGCATCTCTTATTCAGGCTGATACAACACATTGGTTATCATCTCTGCCTAAAACAGTTTTGTTAGGCTCCCTGGTTCTGTGGGTTACAGATTTGGGCAGGCCACGGCAGAAACAGATTTTTCTTGTTCCATGGTATTTGGATCTTCAGCAAGAGAGGTTTAACATTCGAGGATGAGTGACCAGTATCGATGAGAGGCGTCTTCATTCACAAATCTGGCAGTATATTCCAACTGTCAGTTTGGAAATCAACTGGGAATTTTAAATGGTGAATCTGCATGTGGTTTCTTTTTTTTTTTTCCCCCAGTATTTGTTTTTTTATCAGTACATGTTTGCAATGTATAATGATGACATTCCTTGTGGGAAGTTGGCACTTATACGTAAAGCATCTGAATTGTTTTTCATACCATGCCTTTCCGTTCCTCTCCCATTCCTTCCATTTCTTGATCCTTCCCATTTACAAAAAAAATTTTCTGCTGATTTTCTATTATCTATATTTTATTTTGATCTTTATGTTTTTCTCTTATAAGAGAAACCATGCCATGTTTAAATTTGTGTGTCCAACTTATTTCACGCAGCACTGTGGTCTCAAAGTACATCTGGTTTCCTATAAATGACTTAAATTTATCCTTCTTTATAGCACAGTAGTACTATATCGTATGTAAGTACCACATTTTCCTTATGATTCTTCTGTTGCTGGATACACACACCACTTCCAAGATTTAACTATTATGAGTTGTCCTGCTGTCTACATGGGTGTGCATGTATTGCTGTAATATGACATCTTTAACTCTTTTGAGAAGATGTTTAAAAGGGGAATAGCTGGGTCAAATGGAATTTCTATTTTTAGTTTTGTGAGAAATCTCCATACTGTTTTCCATAGCGATTATACTGGTTTACATTCCTACCAACAATGTAAAAGTTTCCTTTTTCTCTGAAGCCTCTCCAGATTTGATATTATTTGATTTCCTGATGATAGACATTCTTTCTGGAGTAAGATGAGATCTCAGTGTTGTTTTAATTTGCATTTCTGTAATGACCAGAGGTGTTAAATATTTTTCACGTATGTATTGGCCCTTTGTACTTCTTAGAAGTATCTGTTCACTTTAGTTGCCTATTTTTTGATTGGGTCTTTTATTTTGTGGGACTTCTTTTTTACTGAGTTCTTTGTATGTTCTGTATATTAGTATTCTGGCAGAGCAAGAGCTGGTAATTTTTTTTTCCATTCTGTAAATTATTTCTTTAATTTATTGGTTGTTTCCTTTGCTGTGCAAAAGATTTTCAGTTTGATATGATCCCATTTGTTTACTCTTGATTTTATTTCTTGTGCAGTTGAGGTTCTATTCTGAAAGTCCTTGGCTACACTCATGTCTTCAAGAGTTTTACTTACTCCATCTTGCATTAGATTATGTGTCTCTATTTTAAACTTTAGATCTCTTATCCATATTGATTTTAACTTAGTACATGGTGAGATTATATGGGTCAAGATTCAGTGTCGTACATGTGGAGAGCTAATTTACCCAGCATTGTTTTCCTTACATCATGGTTTTCTTGGTACATGTGCTGGCGAAGCGAACACACATCATGCTTTTCTTGGAATAGCTATATTCTTCTGTTGTCATTCAGAGTTCCACAAGTGAGTATTCTAGTGAGTAAGATAGAAGCTGTGTTGGTTTTTTTTTTTTTTTTTTTTGTGGCCAAACCTCAGAAATCTCATTCCATCACTATTAAGTTATTTTATGAGTTAGAAGCAAATCACAAGCCCATTTAGTTTCCAAACAGGAAGGCACATAGACTCTACCTCTAGATAGAAGGGTGCCACAGGATTTGCAAACATATTTTTATATCTGTCACACACTAGGGGAAAAGTACATCTACAGAATGAACCTCAAAAGACAGTTATAGAATTATAGAAGTCAGTACTAATGGAATATTTAGTTTTCTGGTAGACTAATATTGATACTTATGTGATTTGTGTTACTGAGTATTAATGGTGGTAGGAGAGAGCTGAAAGTTCTTTCTCCCCCTGGAAAAAGATCTTTGATCCATTAAGAAATTAGTGAATATCCAGTGTTTTAGAAACTGAAAAATAGAATATGGAATTTAAACTTCCAACATCAAATCTTTCTTGCTTTTTCTTTTAGCAGATTTTATTAAATTCAAAGTTTTTTGGCTTATTGATCTAAAAATAAATGCATTAGTGTTATTTTATCTGTGTAAATAATGTAAATGTACATTTTATAGGAAATTACCATTTAGTGAATTAGAGTGATCTTTGGGGAACCATTATTTCTTTAATTATTTAAGTTTTTAACATTGATTTTATGATTGTTTTCTTGCTTAAATTAAAGAAGCTGCTCACATAAGTTAGTACAAATGTATGATTAGAATTTTGTGTGCTTCTGTTTCTTTTTTTCTTAATATAGATGATTGACATCGAGGTTAGTCTTCTTAATATTCCGCTCAATACCATGATATGAGCTTTGCTATTGGAGAAATTACATTCTCAGAAAACTGATACATACATTGAATAAGCACATAAATAGCAAAAGCTGGCAAGAAGTTATAAGTTTTATGATGAAAGAAAACTGATAAACAATGACATGAAAGGACTGGAGAAGGTGTAATAGGATTTTGGTTTCAGGGAAGATCTCATTGCAATTATAATATCTAAAGTGGGAGGGACTGATAGGCAAGACAGCCGCAGTGTCATGAAAATTCTGGGGACTGATGGTGAATTTTTCAAGCACAGAGTCTTCACCATTCACCACATCTTTGAGTAAATTGCAACTTCGTAGAGTAAAGGGGTATTACTAAAACATGAGATAGTTTTACCTCCCCATAGCTTACCATTTGCTCCCTTTCCATATCCTTCTTAGCTAGAAATGAAAAAAAAAAAGAATCAAATGAACAGTAAAAGACAAAAACATTCTCTTGTTTAAAATCTGACTCAATTATCAACTTGCCTTTTCTCATCTTCCAAAATAGCATCTTTGCCATACATAATAACTACATTCATCTCGGGGAATTGGTACATATACATACACATAGACAAAAAAAAAAAAACCTAAAAACACAAAATAAGAACTGTTTCCTTCTATATTTTCAGATATCCTACCACTGACTATAGTCTGTCCTTCATGATTTTATTGTTACTTGTTTATTTTTCTTGCTAAATGGTGAGTTTTACTTGAGCAAACCTTTTTTTTTAGATATTTGTTTTACCTCAGTTTTGTTATGTAATAAACTCAAAACAGGATGCCTTCAATATAGTATTGATTCCAAAAGTCAAATTATTTATGTTCGATTTACTGATTGATTGATAGACAGTGTTTCTAATTCTCAATTCCTTCAGTTATACTTGACCATGTGTTTTTTTGTCCTTACTAATCTGGAGCTGCTGACACTATGGAAAGTCGCTTAATAATGCCCATGGAATGGTTTTAAAAGATGAGAGATAGATAAATGAATTAATTGTGCGTATCAGTCGGTGATGAAAAACAGCCCCTGAATGAGAGGACTGCTATTTGTTGTATGGGATTTGCAGCTTTTCTAACACATTCTCCCAACTAATCACCTCCTGTTAAGTGCAAATGTGTTTTCAGTGTCCTGCTATCTGAAGAGCTGCGGTATTCATTCTTTGGTAATTATAGGTTAGCTTGTCTATTAAGACCCGTGAAATAAAAATAACAGCGGTGATAAAACCGTATGTGTGTATTCACATAGAAGAAACAAAACAAGAGAAGAAACACACCACATCACCTTGTTTTAATGCAAGTCCTGCATCCTGAGTTTCTCCTGTCCCTACTCCTTCTTTGCCTACCTTGGATTTTTTTTTTCAGAGACACTGTGATCTTTACCCAAAATTGAAAAATAAAATTTAATTATGTCATCTCTATATTCTTGCTGTGCAATAGCAGTTCTCTTTTAGCTTCAAGATTATAAAAGCGTAATGAAACTATTAACAGCTGATAATCAGACTACACTTCAGAGTTTCTGAAGAAATTTCCATGTATGTAGTATTTAATGTAGCCTTTATTTCTGTGACTCTACCACCTACAAAGTAGCCTTTATAAAATACATGGGTGAGTGATAATTTCCTGAATCATTCACCCTGCTAATACGCCATATGAGCTCCTCAGCGTACGTTGTGTATTTTATGCAGTTAGCCTCCTGATGGCTCTGGGACAGGGCAGGACTGAAACCCTCATCCTCGTGACTGCTATTTATTTGCTTTCATTCTATTCCCCTTACAACGTGCTATTTGCCAATTTTAAAATTTCAACGTCTACCTCTGTGAAGCATTTCCTCAGTCCTCATCATGATTTCATTCTTTCCATTACCGCAAAGAGGGACTTGACCAAATGAAGTTATTATTACATCCCATTGCATGCTGTTAGGGACTTGTAAATATTTATAGGTAGTATTGGGAATTCTTCAGAAGGAGAAACCATCATAACTTAAAATTCTTATTACCTACCGTATTGTGCTATATACGGAAAATACATAATGCAAGTTTGTGGAAAATTGATATTCAGGGGGAAATGGTTTCATTAAGCAATTGTATAAACAAATAAAGATGGTAATTGTTCCTGTTTCCTGGTTTAAAAAAAATTCTTGTATGAAAATGCAGTCCTGTTCCACTTTGGTTTGCAGAGATTCTAAGTTTCAATAGTGCTGCTAAAACCTGCCTGAAGTCAACAGGTTTTACACGAAGGCAAAGTTTGAACAAATTAATCTTGGATTAGTTGCTGTACTTAGAGAATAGATGCAGTGTGGAACCTGTAGGCTCTAGAGCGGGTCTTTGAGAGGTTGTTAATAATGCAAGGAAGATGGTAGCTTAATTCTTATTGAGTCGATGACCTTCTTAATTAGGTGTTGGAGAATGTATTCAGTTGAATTTGGTAGTTTCCTAAATGCCTGATCATCAGCCTACAAACTATTATTTAAGATAATAGATTTAAATTTAACACACTTTCTAAGATAGGACTTATGTTGAATGCCACAAATTTTCTTTTTGAATTTTTTTTTTAAATTTTTAGTTTTTGTGAGTTTTTGAGACAGGTTTTCTGTGTGTAGTTCAGGCTGGCCTCACATTCACTATGCAGCCCATACTGGCCTAGAACTTTCCGTGATCCTAGTGCCTCGGCCCTCCCATGTGCTTGGCTTACAGGAATATGCCTCCATTGCCGGACCACAGTTTGGTAGAAAGCCAAGAGGGGAATATGAATGACATTTTTCTTTCAATCAGAGAACAGTAATCATTGAGTGAATCTGAAATGCAAGACTCCAAGTGGACACAGATTGTGTGGCATGTAAATTGATTAAAACAAAATCATGTAATTTTATGCCAGTAGAAATGGTTAAAATCATCAATATCTAGATTTTTAAAAATTTACAGTAGGATCTGCCCTTATCTAGGGTGAAACACTTCATCCAATAGTATAAAGTCACATAACTGAAGCAACTAAAACTGCAATCGCAGAATTGAGAGAGATCAAGTGAAACTAAAAGCAATTTAACCACCATGCAAATAGGAAAAACAACTTTCTAGATTATAAATATCCATGCATATTAGATATTTATTAGGAAGCATTACAAAAGTGGTAAAAATCATCAATAACCGTCTACCTAAAAAGTCAACTTTGAAAATTGTACTTCCAGACAGATTTTTACGCAGTTAACAATTTAGACCAACCTCAACATGGATTGGCATACATGACGCTTCTGATACCTGGAGTAATAGAGTAACGTAAGAGTAGGTAACGTAGAAGGAAATTTTAGTACCAATAAAGCATGCCAGGAGCAATCCTTAGAAATACGTGCATTAAAAAAAAGAGAGAAATATGTGCATAAGTACTTTCAGTGCTTAAGGTGTTTGAAAGTTATATCAGAAACCTAATATTTATCATGATTTTATATATAATTATATTTGAATTGATAACATGATAAGCAAGATGTGACACAATTCTGTCACTCTGAGGGAATTGTATTGGTAGTATAAAATTTATTTTTAAATAAGCCATCCAATAGTTAACCAAAAGTGATGTAGGAAAAGGGTGAATCATCTCCCTTCTCTGTTATTAGTACAGTTCCACTGAGAGGGTCCGATTAGAGGTATCCTCCAAAAGAATTTTGTTTTTAGGTGAGGAGGGTTTTTGCTCCTGTACATTACATTTAGCGCTTGAAACTACAAAGAATGTATACAAGAGAATAAACTAATAATAGATGTAAGTTTCCTTGTGGAAAATTTAATCTTATCAGGGAATTAAAAGCAAGCGTTCTCTCAAATATGCAAAATAAGATAGGTCCACGTATTACTAAATGCCTTTTTGTACAACTTTAATTTCTGTAGATAATCGGAAGTGATAGTGATCATGCTGGGTATAGCAGGTTAGTATATTTTGGTTTGAAGGTGCAGAAAATTCAACTTGTGGTTTTTAAAAACAGTAAGTAATTTTCACAAGGACTAAGACTTTCAACAACATGGATAAAATTAACTGCCGCTTGATTTACAGAGTAAACGTCCCTTGATTCAATAGCTTTCTCCAAATATGGGCCCTCTGACATTGGCACCATCTTCAGACACACTTCATTCTTGTGTTGTAAGGTGGCTGCCACCAGTCCACTTACTACAGGAAAAGGGAAACGTCTCTGGGGCCTGGTGTGGTGGCGCATGCCCGTAATTACAGCGTTCTGCGATGCTGAGGTGGAGGATCACAAGTTGGGACAATTTAACAGCTTTGGTAGAATCTGTCTAAAAATGATTATATTAATCATAATGGTGATGACAATGTAGCTCGGCGTAAACGCCCTGAATTCAATCCTCATTGCCTCAAAAAATTAAAATGAAAAAATTAAAAAAGAGTAAATCTATGCCTGAGACATCTAAGAAGTCACGGAGTTTCTCATTGGTTCTCATGAAGTCGTGTGCACATCCTCCAGCCAGTGACAGTAATCACACTTAAGTGGGGTTTCACTTGCCAGGTTTGAGTCACATGGCAGCCTTGGACCTACCTATTTAATCAGTCTTGGGGGAATCACTGAAACAAGGAGGAGACTATTTTCCTAAGTGAGAATTATCAACCAAAGCAGCTGTTGTTCACTAAAGATACAGCTACAGTAACCTGGGAAGTTTCGTAAAGGAGACTGATGTAGTCTGGTTTTAGGAAGAATGTACCTGCTCTCCTTGCCTACATAAGGAGACAGAAGTAAAGAAGGAGTCAAAATTTTTCCTGGGATAAAGGCAAAGAGCTATTGCCAGTGAAGATACCTGTTTTCTTTTTTTTTAAAGATCATATTGAATGCATAAAAACAACGAATTACTTTTATGATATCATACATAATCATGCTGAATAATTACAAAACAAATTTGTTTATTCCACAGTGCAGTTATGTCTGAGTATATAGTAGACAGAAGAGAAAGATGCAGATTTGTTTCTTTTAGATTACACTTTATAAGTAGTTCCTTATATTCTTTAAATGGGTTAAGAAAGTCATATTTTAAATATGAGATTTTTATTGTGCCTTGAAGTTTCATTGTGGGTTTTCTTTGGTTTCCTGAGCTTCAGGTTTATGAAAGTAGTCAAGTTAACCAAAACCGGATAGACAGAAAGGCTGCCACGTTGAAAATATAAGCTATACTGTGGATTCTCCTTCCTGAGTTTTATTTTCTATAGAATCTGCTATAAAACTTTGGTGCACGGGCTTTTAATCAACTTCATTGGCTTGTATGTATTGGGTGAAGGCAAAGTTGAAACTGTCGGTTGTGGTCTGGGATCAAAGAGAAGAGATCAGAGAAGGCAAAGGAATTGGAGAGAGAGAGACAGGAAAATAGGCTGGAACATAAAATAAAATATCCCCTTATGCCGGAAAGGAGAGATTCACATATTTCTGGATCTGTGGAATGCATGAAGTGTGTTTCTATTAGAATGGAAATGCCTTGCAGCGCCAGCGTTCTGTATTATAAAGAAAGCAATTGACTTTCTAATCATGCTTCAGCCTTACTTTTCTGTCATCAAAGGTGCTGCTATTTTAGTGCCCCATCCTGAAATGTGATGACAACACACGACCTTCACAGATTCTGAGTGGAATCCACCGGGTGATAATGTGCTCCACACCTGTGTTTCTCTCAGACACAATTACTTAGACTCAGGATAACTTTACATCAGCTGTGTTAATGATGTTGTATCATCAAGCGATAACATGATCACAGCTTTTGACACTGATTTTCTTAGGTATGGTATCAGTTTTCTTATAAAGTTATTACCTTCTGCTTTTCTTCGATTAGCTTCATTTTATTTTGACTGTGAGGTTAATTTTCATTAAGCCTGAGTGAAATACTGAAGGAAAAATATAGAATCTGACAACTTCAACAAGAAAGGGAAAAGAAAAGTGGCAGAAGATTTCACAACAAATGTAAAGACAGACAGAGAGGGCAAAATTGACTCTGTGGTTAAAATTAAAAGCAAAGGAAAGAGTGTAGACTCGTCTGTGAGGAGATACTGCAGTAATTCTAGTATTCATACCGGAAGGTTGGATGAATGTGTGCTAGCTGTCCACATACTCTTTTACTTAGGGCTCTGGGCACCCTGGCAGTGTATAATGAAAATTGTTAGTTTATGTATTTTTATTATTTTTCTCACTTGTTGGGAATACCATAGATAATGAAAAATGTGAATGAAACAAACAAGATTCATTTATTTTCCTTTGTGATTTATTATACATTTAGGACATTATGATTTAAGTTTTTCTAAAAATATATTTCATTAAAAATCATTCTAAATTATATCCAGAGAAATGCATTCTATGCGTACATGTATGAATGAATATGTGTGTATACTTATGTGCATGTACTTTATTCTTTCCTTTAACTCAAATAAATGATTTTAGACTGACCTGGACCAAAGTGTTTAACCCAATGAGAAGTATCCTTAAAGATCTGCTTACTTAGTGTTGGGGAAAGGATTATAAAGCCACAGCGGTTAGAGAGTGTCAGGCACTCCATCCCCACTCTAAAGAAGTGGTGGGCAACTGAGTTTGTCTTTTACCCTGGAAACTGGAAACGTAAATCAAATTGCCCACTATGGTTGTATATTAAGTGTTTTGTTCGTATTATGCTCCGGTATTTATGTGTTAAAGTTCTTTGATGTATTTTTTAAGTAAAAGAATCAGTAAGGGATAGAAGTTTCAGGGTTTTTTGTGGCCTATACTGACCAAATATTTAACCTAACTGGGATTTTCTTTGTTCTTCTCCTTTCTGAAAATACATTTGGCAGTGTGGAGAATTCATGTCCCAGTATAGTATATGTCATTGACCAATGGTATCAATATGCAATTTTAATAGTGAGCTAGAAAATTTTTAAAAATTTGGAAAACTTAAAACAGACTATGGAAAGTAACATAGAACACATCTACAATCATGTTCTTTAGAGACAATATTTTATATATTTTAATTTATTATATAACTTTTGTATACTGTATTTTTTTTAAATTGAATTCATGTTTATATGTTGTGGATTTTGTTTGAAAATTTTGCCATAAATATCTAATTTCTTATAAGATTATTCTGCAGAATCATCCTAATGAATATTGGATATTTAATTTTTGCATCATGTGAAAAAAATTAAAGTTTTATGGATTTTAGACAATATTTTTTATTTAAAATAAAATTATAAATATATGAATATATTAGTCTTGCAAATCAGATCTGTCAACATTTATACATAATACGGTGCCCAATTTAGTTTTTAGAACATTTTACAAATTTTTTTTTTTTTTTTGGTGGTGCCGGGGATCGAACTCAGGGCCTTGTGCTTACAAGGCAAGCACTCTAATCACTGAGCTAAATCCCCAGCCCAAGTTTTACAAATTTTGATTTCTATTACATGTTATTCTTATTAATGATTAAAAAAAACTTCAAAATTGCACAGAAAATCAATTTAAAAGATGCTGACTAGATACATAATAAACATGTCCTATTTTAATTTGGAGTTTTATACTAAATAAGAGTATTTTTTTTCAAAAGTATACCTTTGTTTTGATTTGCACATTTCTGTGATTTGCCCATTTTTCTATACCTTTTAAGTATTTAGGGTTCTTTTCAATATTCACATTAATACTAGATTCTGGTAAAATTTTATGAAAGATACAAGCATTGTATTATTGAAAGAAATAAGTAAGTAGTATTCATACCCAACTTACAAATGAGTAGGCACTTCACTCCTTTTGATAAAGCCATTATTCGCAAAATTTGAGCTTGTCCAGGGCATGTGACATAAGCTTGTCCTTGGTGTTACTGAGGACAAGTCATCATCAATCACTGAGGAGATAATCTGAGGTACACAGATTCAGTTGGCATTTCTATTGCCACAGCACGATCGAGAATGTCAGACTTGCTGTTACATTTTAGTAATAAATACATCAAATATAAATACAACATGAAACTAAAATCTCATAGGAACTTTTTCAAGATGTAATTAAATTGGACATCTCAAAAGTTTTACCAAATTATTATTCATAGACTGGCCTAAATAGTCCTACATATTTGTACACATTTTCATGGAGTGCTTCTGAAAAATAAAATATCCAGTGGGAAAAGTCAACCCGAGACCCTAAAAATGCGGTGGCCAGGTGAGGCTGCAGTGACAAACCTATGTGGGAAGCAGATCTGGAGACTTGAAATCCAAGATCAAGTTGCTACAGATTTGGTTTCTTTTAAATCTCCCTTTTCTGGCTTTGAGACAGCTGCTTTGTTACTGTGTTCTCACGTGGCTGTTTCTCTGTGTACGAGCAGACAAAAAGCCTCATGGTGTTTTGTCAGAGTAGGTCGCCAACCTACTCTTATTTTAACCTACCCAAAATGACCTCTTTAAAAAACTTGTAACTACAAATATAGTTAGTGCTGCAATGTGGTAGTTTCTGGTGGGGGAGTGGATTTCAGGCTATCACAGTTACTTAAAGGTTTTGTTAATTCCATACCACACAAAGGGAAATAAAATGCTGAGACACTGAGTTGTAAAAAGTAAAATTTTTTAAATATTAAATAGGAATTAAGGTCCAAATAAGTGAAGTATTCCAGTAAACAAATCTCTTTTCCTTGTTTCACTGTTCACTTCTACAAGTAAAAGGTAAACATATGCCCAGTTCTAAAGCTTGACACTCAAGAACAGCTCAGTGGCAATGGACTAGACTAATCTTTGGTGCAGATGTGCACTTTATTTTAAAATACCATGAATTTTTTTTTTTTTTTTTTTTTGTGGTGCCGGGGATCGAACTCAGGCCCTTGTGCTTGCAAGGCAAGCATTCTAATCACTGAGCTAAATCCCCAGCCCCAAAATACCATGAATTTTATCAGGACTTTTTAAGAGTAAATGCCTTCCTTCACTGTGTCAAAATGGATGCAGTTTAACTTTATTTTTTTCTGCATATAACTTCTTACATGCCTTCACAAGTTTGAAAAAAACTATATTCTCCAGAAGCCATCTGCCAGTCTTCTTTTCAGATTCTGCTGGGTCAGCTCAGAAGTTTTGCTGTTAGAAAACGCATCCCTCTAAGACAATCCTAACAGATGGTTACTTTGGTAGTTTCCCATATTATCCCTTGTTTTACAGTAGATGTACTCCCAACTATCTGAGAAAATGCCCAGAAAATTTGATATATTTTCCTGTTGTGTTTTTAATTTCCACCCATATGAAATATGTATTCATGAAAAAGTAAAATCATAGAAAAATTGTGACCTCCCCTAAGGCGATCCCATCCCTGTGTCTAGCCACACTACCAGCAGAAGCAGTTCTCATGTGCTAATCCTCAGGGTGACGTTCTCCTTTGTTTTGTCCGTGTCTAAGAAAGATTATCTTAAAAATGATTACAGTGTTTGGAAGTGAAGATTCCCCCTAAAGCCACAGTTGGTTAATGTATGTATGCTTGTGAGGTTGAGTATGTATTTAATATCTCTGAATTCTTCTTCTTGTTTGTCTGCATAATTTTTTCTAGGAAAAGACAATAAAAGCTTCAGTTTAATTTGTAAAATAAGCATTTTAAAGTACTTGGAGATTAATTTTAGTTTATTATATTATTTCCTCTTTCAAAATTAGTATGAAATTATAATATTAAAAGCTGCACACACAGTGAACACACACAATGCTATGACCAGATGCAACATAGCAGAGTGGAGGTTCTGCGATATCATGGGAGGTTTTCTTGGACTGAAGATTACCCCCTGGTGTTTGATCTGTGAGAAACAATTGAGGGAGAGTATAGTTAAGTAGAGCCCAGAATTTGTCGCAATTGCCAGGTCATTGTTAAGTCATTTGATGTTTTTTGGGTTTTGTTTTGTTTTTAACTAGCAGAGAAAATAAGTAGCAAACTTGGAGCAGGAAGCTGTTTGATGTGATTTATGTATTTAAGTAAACTTTTAGGACTGGGTATGGCTCAGTGTAGATCATTTTCTTGGTGTGCATCGGGCCGTGGGTTGAGTTTTTAGCACTTTGAAGTAAATAAATACATAAACTTTGACTGCTCTGGGGATGCATATACGATATCAAGTGTGAGTGCAGAGAGACTATGTAGGAAGATATTACGTTCATTTTGGTGCGAGATGATGAAAATTAATAAAGAGAATTAGAGGTTTTGGTGGAAAGAAATCACTGCTTTAAGGAATATTTAGGAGATGCAGTTACCAAGACGTGCTGATGGATAGGACATGAGGATAGAAAATAAAGCCAACATTGACAGTGATTTTATTCTCAGTCCCATTGATCATCAGATTTGGACAAAGAGATCATAAATTTATTTTGACATGGGTGGAATTTTAAATATCTTTAAGGTACCTATGTGTTGGATGTGAAATAAATTGAGTGTGTGGGACTTAGACTACATAGGAGAAAGAAATATCCTAGGTTACAGATATAAATGCATCAGCATGAGATTATATAGGAGATTATATAGCTTGACCAAAAGCATTGAGTGAATACATCAATTCACATGCTAGAGGCAGACATAAGGAAGTCAGGGAGTTGACAAAGTCACTAACTTTTTAAATGCTATCTATAGCCTTAAAATCACTGTTAATATACTTTTAAAGCAACCCTATTAAAAGAGAGACGTTTGGAGTTTCCGTGAGTACCACAGCAGGTCATCACAGTTGGAGAAATAGAGAAATCATTCTGTGTTGCATTTAAGTTTTATGGAGCATTTTGTAGTATCATCTAACTAGTTTTAGATTTTATGTCCATCATAGTAATTGTTCTCCTACAAATATATGGTAAAAATAAAGCAGGAGCAATAAGTCTGTAGATAAACTTTTAGAAAAGGTTCTACAAGAATCACATAACACTAAAAATTCTTAATGAGTGATGAATGATTTGCTGCATTTGGAAATCAGGTATTTCAAAATGCTGCAAAATGCTGAGTCACTGTTCACTTGTGGCTAGAAAAGTAAATATGCCGTATTAGTGGTTTTTCTTTTTTTTTCTGCCTTTACATCACCATCTTAGTTTCTGAGGAATGCTAGAAAGGCAAGATGCAAGGGCTCCACTCACCCTCATACTTCTTTGGACATATTGAGCACATTGTTCCACCAAAATAGTACGGCATATTGGAAGCTGTAGAAAATTATATTCTTGATTAAGATTTCTGCCGCTGTAGAAGGAAGAAAAAGGAAAAAAAAAAACCCTGAGAAATGGTGGTGCAGGTTGTCGGCATTTTATCTCTCTTTTTCTGAGTTTAATCATGCCCCATATAGTTGATGCCTGAAATGCAAAAATCATTAAAGCATTGGGGTTAATATTTAATCTTTTCTTCTTTCTTTGATACTATAATAATCGTATATTATATTATCACCAAATTTGTATGTTTTCTTAGTTATGACACATTAATTTTATAGTATTCTTGATGTTCTCCTTTTTTGTAGAATACAATTGCTGACAGAAGTAATTTCAAATTTCTAAAATAGAAACCACAAATTGTGAAACATGTGCATTTAAAAAAATTTCATAGCTATACTAAGAAAAGAGAAAGCAAAAAGAAACAGGTAAAATTATTTTAACCATGTTTTGTTCTCAAATATGTCATTCCAAGATCAGTGAGAAATTTGACATTATTTTTTTATACTAGGGCATCAACATCTTCCATATATTTGTATAACATACAGCATATCTCTACTCAGACAAGAAAAACATTTCAGGGCGTCAATAGCTTTGACTCGTGGCTACCATATGCCATGAAGAGTTAAAGTAACATATTTAAAAGTGATGTGACTTTTTTTTTTTAAGTTTCTGGCTATCCCAATAAATCTGTGCAAATGTAAAGGCGACAATAAAGATCATCCATTGGAAAGCTACAAACAAAAGCAAATGTAGGTTACTAGCCAAGAACACACAACTCGGCCTCATTATTTATATATGAACTCAGTAGGAATGAAATTTTTCAAGGATAAAATAGCACAAGCCTAGGTAAAAACTGACAAGCTTCTCAGCCCTGCAGTTATTTCATAGATTTCAAGTAAGAGATACCCATATGGCAGCAAAACGAATAGCAAAGATTTGAATCACTCATGCAGAGTGGAGAGCAAATCAGAATGGCACCTAGGTCCAAGGAAAATTGGTTAAAAATAAAAATTCTTCTAAGTTAACCAAAAAATATCCTTAGGAATTGATGAGAATTGTACCTTCATTTAATTATCTTTAATTCTCAGGAGTAATTAGAGACTATTGGTCTACCTTTTGATATCTGATTAAAAACTCCTTGTCATAGC
>PVJO010004079.1:0-114159 GCA_004026905.1 Hystrix cristata
AAAATGGTAAAGTGTAGTTACACTTATTGCAAATAGGGAGGGGTGGGTGAATGGAAGGGAGGGGAGGGGAAGGGGGGAAGAGGGGGGAAAACCAAGATGTATCATGTACAGGTACAAAATAACCATGTTGATTATGATCATTATGTATGCAATGTACCAATACATGTTCTTGGTAAAAAATAATAAAAAAAAATTAAGATAAATTCCTCTCTCTTCCCCTTTCTTCCTTCAAGTGGGCATTGTTATTTAAACATCATAAGTAATTTACCCAGTTTTAAGAACATTTAATAACAAGAGTCAAGACTAGTCTAAAATAGGAAATATTTATTAAATTTGTTCATTAAAATGTTGGTTTATTGTCCAGTAAAAGCACTTTATGGTACAAAAATAAAGAAAAATACATTATTTACTAAGTATCTACAAGCCCGCACATCAGTACAGAACACTAAAAGGCACTATACCCAAAACTAAATTACTGGAAAGTGGGCTATTACTAGAAGTTATAGCACTGCCTCCATTTCCTCTACATCTTTCCTGATTTTCCCATCTCCACTAAATTAAAAAAACTTCATTCTATTCTACTCAAAGGGTGTCTCTGGTATACAGTCAGTGATCTACAGCCAGTCTTCTCATTCATGGATTTAACCAAACACATATGGAAAATACATGAAAAAAATGCATCTGTGCTAAGTATGCACAGACTTTTTTTCTTGTCATTATTCCCTAAACAATAAAATATAACACTATTTGCACATCATTTACATTGTATTAGATATTATGAATAACTACAGATGATTCAAAGTATATGGGAGTATGTGCAGAAGGTACGTGCAAATACCATGTCATTTTATATGAAGGACTTGAGCTTCTGCAGATTTTGGTATCTGTAGGAATCTTGAAACCAATCCCCTAAGGATACACAAGGATGAGGGTAAAAAGATTCTGATCACATTTAAATCATATGAAACAGTACCCTTTTTCATATTCATTATATTGGATCTGTCTATATAACAAATTAAAGAAAATACAACTTCAAGGTCCAAAGCACAATATAAATTTAATACTATGATACTATGATAAGTAAATACACAGCTTTAAAATAAATAGACTTAACAAATCCACATTTACCTCTGACATAGAAAGTGACTGCAACGTACCAATATGTGCATACAGTGAACAGAAATAATTCCTATAAACACAAGGCTGATTGGTCCAAGCTGCAGAGAAGAAAATGTACATACTAAATATTATTTTTTTAAAAAATGAGTAACTGTATAAGCAATAAGTCTATAAACAATTAATATACAGTGAAAAAATATTTGTTGAACAAAATGATTAAATGGTCATTTGCATAAGGGAAAAATTAATAAACGATACAGAAACTATTTCAAGTAGTGTTTAAGATAACCAGGTATGATTCCATCTTACCAACTTGGTTACTTAAATCTATGAATATAGATTATAAATATGCAGTATAGTAGGATGGAATACAACATTATATTTAACATAAGATTGTAGGTCTCTACTAGTGTCCTACCATTATAATTACTTAAATTATGCATCATTACCTAAAAGAGTAAAAAGCACAATATTGTACTAGGATTGAAACAATCCACTTCTTCTACAGAATGCTTTTTGAGAACTTATTTATAGTAAGTGTCAAGAAATACGCTTAGAAAATAATTATTTCACAAACTGGTACATTAAAAATTTCAAGTTTTTATTTACTAAAATTAAAGCAATGCCTGGATTACGGATTTGCAACGAAACTTTTACCAAAGCGTATTTTTATAATCAGAAATTTTTAATTGCTCTAAATTTTCAGGCAAAACAGTCAAAATCAGATAAAGGTGACAGTTAAAGTTATTTTTTCAGAAGCTAGTCCTTTTTAATAAAGTTAAATATAACTTTGGTACAAAGGAATTCTCCTCATCAAGGCTCTAACTATCTCTAATAATGCTTTAAATCTTTGTTTTTAAAAGATGGTTACTCCTTAACAATCTTTTTAAATCTGAAAACTGCGTATCTCAATCTGAGTCTAAGAAGCTAATAATATGAGTCTTAAAAAATACAAATAACCTTCTCTTAGGTATATTTGTTACTATGAATACACACTTAAAATCCAATAGTAAGACATAATTGAACCTAAAAAAAATCAAATACTATGTTAGATGTGAGTTTTTGTTGGTGGTAGTTAAATATTACAAATACGTAATTAAGTAGAAATGAAAATAGTAATTCTCATGTTTTGTTATACTAGAATATTTGTCTACTAGAATAGGAAGTATTTATAATATTTCACATAATTTTATCAATACAACAAGTAACTGATCATCTAAATGCCACTTAACTAGCTTATATTTGAAAAGGCTAAATGGTGGCTTATAGTAATTTTTGCAGACAACTATATCTTAACTGGAGTTTACAAAGATAAGTCTTACCACTATGCCTGCATTTTTTATTGCCAATGGAAGTCCTAAAAGGCCAGTTCCAATATTTCCCTTGAGAAGATGCATAAGAGTTTGTACAAATCTGAAAAGTAAAAGTTGTAAGATTTAAACATTTTAGACCATGATTTCACTGTTAGAAAGAAACTGAAAATTTTTCTAGCCAACAAACCAAATAACATTTCCATTGTACCATTAGGTTTGGTTTAAGTCCTATCTTTGCTACTTAAAAGGGGCATAAGTATTGTCAAGATTAAACGAGATATTTAAGTGAAAGCACTTCTTCACAGCAAAGTGATTAAAAAGAAAGAAATGAGATCTTTCAAATTCCCTATGGATTTAACCTAAGGATAGATTCTAGGAATCAACTAAGTTTCTTGACAAAGAAGAAGTAAATTACAACTAGCAAAAAGAAAACAAAATTCAAATTTAGGGGAAAAGATGTTTGCTAAAAGTCTTTTCAGCTTATCATCTTTGTTGATCAGATATATTACTTTGCTTAATCGCTAAATTACTGTAAGAATAAGAGCTTGTAAATGAAGGCAAAATAAAATAATTTTAAATATTCCACTGCTTTCCTACAACTTTGTTTCATTCTACTCACTGTGCATCATCTGATTACTGCATATCAAGTGCCCAGTTCCCAACTACTTCAGAAGCCACTTCTCTTAACATTCCTATTCCTCTCAACCAGATCTTACTTCTTTCAGGATCCACAGCAATTGATGTATATCATTGCAGTAGTTCCTATACAATCCTTTGTAATGTAAATGTATTTCGTCCTTCTTAAATAAACTACAAACTCCTTGAAGGTTGAGACTACGTCTTATTCATCTTTGTATTTTCTGAAGTATTTCATACAGTGCCTTACATGTAGAAGATTACAGGGCATACACTGAAGGAAAAGTAAACAAACGCATAAAACACTTACGAAATGCCCTCTTGGTGATCAAGCTGGTAATGCTTCTGGACAGGCAGGAGCTCTTCCTCATGTTCCTCATCTGATGTCCCATCAGAATTCTGTTCATTTATCAAGGGTCTCATTACATCCATATCTTTAAAAAAGAAGAACAAAGTAACTCAATACTGTTTTAAAAATCAGAATAAAGCTGTATAAATGAATTTACCATTTGGGAAATGTCAGTTTACTTATCTTTGCTATTTCCACCCTCAGTAAATTACTTATCTTAACTCCTCATGTTATGATATAACAGAGACAGGCCTAAAATAGAGTCAGCTAAATACAAAGAAAGCAGCCTACCAGGTTAAGAGCTAATTCAGCCAGCTAGTTAAGCTTAGAAACGTAAAATAAAATACAAGTGCAAAGGATGAAAGTTAAAATAAGAAAAGAGATAAGGACCTTTCTTCCCAGGAAGAAGGTATGCTAAATTAATTGACAGCTCCTCCCTAACCTCCAGGCTGGACCTGGAAAACCTTAGAAATGCAGAGTATCCAGTTTTATTTGAAAGATTCAGTTTCCTATAGCTAAATAACTAATTTCACTTAAACCCTAAATCCACAAGGCCACCTGTTTAAAATAAGTCCCCATGTTCAGTTTATCTACATAAGGTCAAAACAGAGAAAGCACACTGGCATTTTCCACTTCCAGAAAGCCTTCACAGTGGGCATCCATCAGTAACTTTTTCTCATTTCCAATAAACACTCCACTAATTCCCTCCTTTTGTATGCAATTTCATTTTTCAGTTTCATGAGACAAAGAAGTCCAGTTTATACAAAATTAATTTCTTCTATGGAATATTTAAAAAGAAACAACTAGACTTATTTGCTAGGTATTGTCTGGATTATGCAGAGAAAAAGAAAAGGTTAAGTATGCAGTGCAAAACTTTTTCAGGTTGGTCCACATAAGATTTATAGTAAATGACTGAAGAATTATGACATGACAAATATGAAGAAATAGTCAAAAATATTTTCATCTCCAGTTAACTTCATATCATATTGTTAAGCAGTAATTATGTTTTTCAATGTTTCAAAAAATTATAAAGCTATTCCAATGTTTAAAATTTTAGTATCAAAATTTACCCTTCTACCTAACAACCTTTTAGCATGCTTTTGCTCCTTTCAGTAAGAAAGACATTAGTCACTACTGCCTGTGTTATTGTTGTAAAACTCACTAGGTACAGATTTATTGAGACAACTGATGTGCACTAGCAAGGTCTGAAGTACAGAAGATTTTAAAGAAATGATAGTTTGTTTCATCCAAGTACATATAATGAACTACATAAAAGGAAACTGTAGTAACTGAATAATTTAGCTGGAAATGACTAACTGACATAATTTTTTAAACTCTTTATTCTGGAGTAACTTCAAACTTACATTAACACATTGCCACTGGCTTGAACCATCAGTGGTACATGTATGACTGCCCCACTGTGCACTTTGAACCACCACTGGTTAGCTATTTAATATCAAATGATGAATTCAAACCACAGCTTCCCAGCAGCAAGAGAGATGAAAAATGGCCCCATTATGAACATGTTAAATTTGTAAGAATACTATAGTACAAAAAAACTTGTTTCTTTACAAACTTAACTAATTTGCAACATTTTGCCACATCTTTTTCTCTCTCAAACACACAGCATTTTTACTGAACTACTGAACCACAGGTTACACATATCATGCTCTACTTCATTCTGCAGGATCCCTAATTTTCTCTGGTATGTCCTTCTCTCCCTTCAATGCCAGGTATCTAAGGGGCATCTCTATTCTTTATTCATCTCCCTCCTTAAGAAGCAATGTTTTTCAAAAGCTGTACTCTAGGTCCTGCTCGCATTCAGATTCCTTTCCTGTTCTCAGGCCTGTGAACTACAAATTTGTAGATATGACCTGCAGTAAACATAATTACTATGAAAAATAATTTTTCTTAAATAAATTTGCTTTAAATCCATTTCTTATCTCCTACATTTAAAAATCAGTTTTTTTCCTTTTTTTGGTTTTTTGAGACAGGGTCTCACCAAGTAGTCCAAGCTGGCCTCAAACTCCCTATGTAGTAGCCAAGGCTGTCCTCAAAACTCTTGGCAATCCTCCTGCCCTGGCTCCCCAAGTGCGGGGATTACAGGCATGCACCACCACACCCAGCTTTAGGGTTTTTTAAAGTTTGTTTTGGTTTTTTTGTTTGTTTGTTTTTGTGAAAATCTTAATAAAATGTAATTATATTCCAGGAAGTTCCTTTAACTAACCTCACAGTGAGAATACAGAGTTGATTTAAAGAGTTGAAACTAAGAGAAAAATATTTCTTAACAATGTTAGGAATTTAAAAGAATATAATTATATATTGTTTTGATTCTACCATTAAAGCAGAAGTATACAATGTTCCACATTATTAAGTTCTATCTGTGTACTTAAATTTTTAAAGCTGCTGAGAAAAATCTCTAAAACTTTCCCTCCCAGTGCTAGTCTACATTACTGAAGCAGCATTACATAGTAAGAAATATGTATTTCTTAAACTAAGAATAGATAAAGTGACCAGGTCTTAGGGCTATATATTAGCTTGAATGATACAAAACAGTTCTCAAATCTAAAGAATAATTTAAAAGACAGCCAACTGATCTCCAGTGAGTGCCAAAAAACCCCCAAAAGACAGCCAACTAAAAATATCTGGAAATACCTATATGCTCAAGAAGTTGCATTCTTTAAGTAGTAAAATGGTATCTACTAATAAATAGTCAATTAGTCACTTGTAATTTTTAGAAGTTCCGGCTAATACTAAATACAAAATGCTAAATTGTAGTGTGTTCTAAATTTAGGCATACAGTAAATTCAGTAATATTATTTTCTTATATTTAACCCTTTAATTTTTTAGGAGTGATATTATCATTGGCACTGGTCATGGGACTAAGACATTTCAGGTTTGAATACACTGCCATTGAGAAACAGGTTGATTTCATGGGGCTGAAATTGAAGGTGCAAGTACTATACAGCAGAAGATTAAGCTGCTAGGCTTGAAAAGCTTTCAAACCAGCCTTGTCAAGAACCATAATCTCTTTCCTATGAAAAGTTTCTGGCTCAGTTCAAGAAAGACAGCACCCATTACCACCACATCCCTCCACCTGGTTATTTTACACTGTCAAATCAGATGCAAGCAGTGAGATGACTTAAGGAATTAGCATCTACCCCCTCTGTGAACCTCCTATGGCATTCCCAGAAAGATATGAAAAAGAGTTTTTCCTAGGAGAGTAAATTCTCATGGCTTAATTACTGATTTGCTAGTGAGGAGAGTAGACCAAGATGTCTTTTATGCACATCAGTATTGCAGGAAGAGCACACTACAGGAGCTCTATGCGGAGAGGCACAAGCCCTGCCAAATTTTACTAATTGCTGGTCTTCCCAAATTTTACTAGTTTCTAATCCTTTTCAACAACCTCTCAATACACTGTCATCACCTTCTTACCAATAAGGGTCTGTGCCTCCTGATAAGAGGTCACAATTATTGGCTATTAGATTTCACAAATATTAATGGACCCCAATTCATATATGTTAATCACTATTACATGCTTGAAATAGAATAATTACCAAAACAAACAAAAAGAAAACACCTCCCCCCCACAGCTTAAACTCAATTTTTTAGCTTATTTATGGAAAGAGACCATAAATAAGACAAGTCTGTAAGTAAAAGAGATAAGGTAGAATGTTCAGTTCCAGGAGAAAACAGGGCTTGAAAGAGAGCCTGTAGTTTCAGGACAGCCAAAGTAGGCCTCCCTGAGACAGTGGCATCTCAAAGAAGACCTGACAGAGGTACAAGAGTGAGCAAGGTAGTTATCTGAGAGAGAGCTATCCAGGCAGCAGCAACAACAAAGGCAAGGACTGATGTGTTTAAAGAACAGCAAGAAGGCAGAATAGCTAAAAAGGAGTGCAGAGTATAGAGAACCCTAGATGTGTCAGAGAGGTAACAGAAAACAGATGGTATACAGCTTTGTGGACCATGATTCTCAGTGACATGAAAAACCACTGGAATAGTGTTTTCCAATAGAAATATAGTATGAGCCACAAATAGAATTTAAAATTTTTCTAGTAATCACATTTTTAGAAATAGGCAAAATTACAGGTAAGACTATCAATAACATTTTCTTTAACCCAATATATCCAACATATTATTTCAACATGTAAGCAACATTAAAAATATGAGATATTTTACCTTCTATTTTTCCACATTAAGTATTTAAAATCTGGTATGTATTTTACACATCCAGCATATTTCAATTTGGACAAATCACATTTCATGTGCTCAATAACCAGCAAGTTTTGAGCACAGGAGTGACGTCATCTGGCTTACATCTTAAACAGATTCTTCTGGGCCTATTTTTCACATGTGAAGTGGGACTACTAACTTCCACCTCACAGGAGTTTTATGATGGAAGACACAACAATACTACTTCTCTTCCTCTGGCTACATAATGATACATTAGAAGCGAATTATGCTTTGTAGGATTTTTAAACACCACTGGTCAACAAGAAATTAGAACTTCAAAATTATTTATAATTCTGAGCATTTATGAGCTACCAATTGTGCTATAAGACTAAATATGCAAAGACAGCCAAAATATGCTATGCCAGCCAGAAATGAAACTAGTGGAAGATGCAATACTTGAAAATCCAACATGGTAAAGTTTTAACAGAGTTAAGAATATATGAAATAAAATGTGAACATTCTCCACCAAGTAGTTAAAACTTCCACAATCCAAGGTATATTACATGTAAACTCTATTATTCGCCAATGTTTCACTGTAATTTTTGGTCAAATACTAAATTAGTATTCACAGAAAATAATATATATCACATTATATATTATACCATAATATATTATATATAATGAATATTATTATATTATCATTTTTCTGTGATATTACATATATCACAGAAAAAGCTGTGATCAATACAGGTAAAAATTAATAATGTCTTATAAAATAAAATACTGTTAAGCAATGGATATGAAAACTCCTAGACATAATTATTTCTATTTACAAGTAGAGGATTTATAGACAAACAATATTATATGCCACACACATGACATATGGCGTATTATACATCATATGTCTGTATTAAGGGAACTGTCTTAATTTGGGCAGTACTGGTAGGCTGTCTTATATTGCAAACAGTTGTCTCAACCTCAATTCCTTAGTGTACATTCAACTTAAATTCCAAACTGTAGACAGAATAAAGGAAAATCACATTAAATTAGCAATATGTATTACAGTCTAAAATATTTATTACTTTTTCCTCTATTAATTCCACATTTGGTAAGATAGTAGTGAAGGAAAGAATTTCTGCACAAAAATGTTAACTGAGACATTATAACTGTTAAAACTCTGGTAACATGTACAACAATCAGGAAATTGCTAAATTAACCATGGTACATTTACTTTATAAAGTAGTACACTGACATTAAACTATGGCTTTGAAGTCTCAGTAAACCAGCAAAATGTATGTCACATGCTCAGTGAAAAACAATGTATATCCACAGTATGACTGCAGTAACACTTTAAAGTTAAATAGAAATGAAGAGAAGCAACTATACTACAATGCAAGTTAACAAGAATATAATGGAACAATGGGCTCATGAGTTTCCTTTTCTGTGTTTCTCCAGGAAATGAGAAGAATAAGAGTAAACTTGTACTACTTGTATTATACTGGAAAATAAAAGAAATCACTTAGATTTTGGCAATGGATAAACTAAAAGAAAGTACAAATAATTTCTTTTTAAAAAATAACAATGTTGCCACCTAAATCTATAAGCTACTCTCTAGATAGAAAATGAGAATAAATACTCATTTCTCAGGTGGAAAGACATGTACAAGAAGAAACCCTTCTAGAGATTCCCCTGGCCTATGAAATGAAGTGCAGAATTTAAGCTTAAGGAAATGTCTCTACTAGTACTTTCCACATTTTAAAATTCCTTTCTAAATTAAACAATACTTAGTCATTGTAGAAAATCAGAAAACAAACAGATAAAGAACATTTTTAATTCTTTGCCAATCAGAAACTACTACTCTTAACATTTTAGAGTACAAACACACACACACACACACACACACACACACACACCCCCATATGCTCTCACTCAGTCCCCAGGCTTTAAGTGTCACCTATACACTGATGACTTCCAAATTTCTATATCAAGACCAGACCATTCAGTAATTCTGGATCTAAATTTAATTTCCTCAACAACTATAATTTGATACCTACAGACATCTCAAATTGAATTCATCTTCATCACCAAACCTGCTCCTTCTGTGACTCAACCCATCTATACTTGTTATCTATTGCTTTACAACAAACTTATAGCTGTTGTATAAAGATTCAGTGTCATGCAACATGAATCTTTCCTTAGGGCTAGCTGAGTATACTCCCAACATGGCAGCTGGCTTCTCTCCAAATGAATAATCCTAAAACACAGAATAAAGAGGAAGACACAATGTCTTTAATGACCTAGTGTTGAAGTCATACATCACTTCTAATCAGAAGCAAGTTACTAAGTTAAGCCAACATTCAAAGGAAAGCAAATTAAGTTCCTCTCTGTAGAAGAGAAACCAGGTGAGTTCAATGCCCAGCACCATCAACCCCAAAAAAAGAGAGAAACAAGAAAAACTGTAGACATTATAAAACTATTATAACATCTCAGTTAAAGACAATTTCATTCTTCTAGATACTCAGGTCCTGGGAGTCTTCTACTCTCCTGTTTTACTCTCAACCTTCATCCAGTCTGTTAGGAAAACATGATGGTTCCTTTCTGCTTCCACTGTTGTTACCACAGTGTTATACTATCGAAAGACACTTGTATTTGTCTCTCTAATCCCTGAAATAACTTCCTGCTTTTACTTTTGCCCCTTGCAGTCCATTCCTCACTCAGCAAACAATGTAATCCTATAAAAAATTGAGTCAGATCATGTCACTGTGCCAACCTTCACACTTGAGGGCCCTGCTTTTTTTCCATAGCACTTTAAATGACTTTATTATCTGTTTCTCCTTACTAAATATAACTCCACGAGAGCAGAAATCTTGATCTCTTTAGTTCACAATGTACCGCAACCCCTTAGAAGTTTAATGAATATGTTGAATTAATGAACATACATAGCTTTAAAAGCTGAAATAATGTGAAACCCTATTTCAGTTAATAACATGTATATGTTGAACAATTTTTCTTATCACTTTAATGGCTCAGCAGTAGATGACTATAGTTAAACCACAATTTACCCTAGCAATTTCCATTCATTAGACATTTACATAGTTACCAGCTTTTCTCCATTACAAAGGATTGGTGCACATATTTATTACATGACTTATTTCCTTGGGAAATACTCTAGAAGTAAAATTGCTGGGTAAAAGGATATGTACATTTTAAGGCTAGATGTATTACTCAGCTTCCACCAACAATGCATGAGAACAACTATTTCTTCACAACTTCACTAGGACCAGGTTGTTAATGAACCTGGGTTCATACATGTATCTGGGTTCTGTCATTAATGAGCTTAAAATTACTATATCGACATAAAAGGAATAATAATAGAAACTGACTCACAGATTTGTTGTTAGGATTGGAGATGATGCCCAAGCAATGCACTCAACATGCTACTTGCACACAGTAAACTTTCAATAAAATATTAAATTTATTGTTTCTACGATTATTATGACTTGAAAGAACTCAACTGCAAAATGCCCTGAACAAGATTACAGAAGCATCACTCTATTGGCTACTTACAATAAGGAGTTTTTAAAAGTCAACCTCTTTCTTGAAGAATATATTTAATTTTCAGTATGGAATTTAAACTATGCCTTAATACATATAACTGGGAAGACAACCAGTGCACCACCCTGATCCTTACTTCTATTTTCTTTGTGACCGAGGCAAACAAACATTCCCAGCGCTAAGAAGAAAACAGACCAGAGAAAAGCTGGTAAACAAACTTTGACAAGAGAACTCGCTACAGGTCTCTGATCGGTCTGGTCCTCACCCCGTTTTCGTAACCCTGGGGCAGGAAGGGGTAAAATAAGGATTCCCCTGCAGACGCCTTGCAGAAGAGCTGCCTTGTTTAAAAGCAGAACAATGACAACTTGCTTAACGCATCAGTGGAAAAAACCATGAGAGACACAGCGCAAGCTCCCGCTTATCTTTGACGTGTACAGAGAACGCAACTCCCCGCCCCCAAAACACACACACACACACACACACACGCACACACACACACGCCCACATGGCACCTTTTAAACCCTGCCTCTTCTCAAACCCAAGCTCCCTGGAGGGACACGCACGCACGCACACACGCAGTAGGGCCCGCCAATCTCCCCATCCAACTCGACCCGGATGCCGGGGCCGCGCGCGTGGGCCCGCATCCGCCTTCGCGCGCCACCCGAGCCCCGCCGCCCGCTCACGACACCCACCGAGCTCCTCGCGCCCCGCCGCCTCGGCCGCCGCCGGCGCCGCTTCCATCGCTCGGGGCTCTCCAGGACGCCGCCGTCCCGGCGCCCGCTCTCCCGCCGCTGCGTGGCCGGCGTCAGAGCGAGGCCTCCCCAGCCCGCGGGACTCGCGCCCGACGCCCGCCTCCCCGCCCGGCGCTCCTCACCCGCGCGCGAAGAGCATGCGCAGTGGGACCGACGGACGGGCGGGCCGGCGCGGGGGCCACGGGGCCCTCTCCACGGATCTGGGGGGACGGAAGGTGCGGAAGATCCGAGGACCCGAGGGGCGCAGGGCTGGGGCTTCGGCCGGGAGCACTGCTGGACACCGGGAGCAGATGCGCGTCTTAGACATTGGGGTGGGAGGGAGCGCTGGCACAGACCAGGCCTGCGGCTTCCGCGGGCCCTTGAATAGACGACGGCTTACTTGAGGGGCGCCAGTCAGTTACTGTTGAGTTACCTTGGGGAAGGCAAGGTAGAATTTGTCCCTCTGCCCATGTTGGGGTTCTGTCCTCTTTTTGGTTATCCCTGTGCTCAGGCCCCTATTTAGAGATACGGGATTCCTTCAAGTAGAACTTCACCTACTACTTACACACAGATTCGCTCTATTAAGGATGTTTCCATGCCCGTCAAGGTGTCTGACGTTAACCATGGTGCTGAAGGAAACTTGAGATTAATAATACTAATGCAGTGTCAAACGACCGTAAGCACCATACATACATTATCTTATTTAATACTGTAACAACACTGTGAGGGAATTCTAATATTTTTACCCATTTTACATAGGCGGGAATCATCCAAGGTACACGGAGGTAAATAACTGGTCTGCAGACAATAAGCAAGTAAATGACAGAGACGAAATGGTGTCTGCCACCAAGATGCACAGCAGCCCTCGCAGGTGGGTGCCATTAAATATTAGATGAGCCAATAGATGAAGCATGTTATTGAGCATAAAGAAAATATTTATTATATTATTATAATTTTGAAATTGCTTTCATTTTTTCATCTCATAGTTCGTTCAAGTCAGGATGCCAGACAATATTTTTTTTATTTGTCTGTTTCGTTCAGTAAGGTCGTTTTATGAGAAGTGTGTGTGTGTGTGTGTGTGTGTGTGTGTGTGTGTAAGTGGGAGCGGGTCCTATATTTAGGACCACTGATGTAACTACGTGGTGGTGACGCTAAATATTTTAACTTCCCAGATTCAAAATCTACACAATTACATCATATCTACATCTTTACCCCTGTTGCAGCCATCATAGACTTTCACTAGATAACTAATGAAATTGATGGTTTGCCAAAATCTCTTTTCCCCTGAAATCAACCCCAATCATTCACACGCTTGCACAGGTAAATCTCAAAGGGAAGTTTTCTTTGAAGCATTCCTAACAAATAATAAAGATGTGCAAGTGATAGAGAAAGAAGAGGTCTCTCCTCGATCATAACTAGAGCAGCAGTCCCTAACACATGGGTGACTGGGTTAAAGATTAACAACAGGAAAGAAGATAAGCATCCAAAAGTGATAGCCTGTATGTAATTGCCCATTAATCACCCATTGGCCCATTGTAATGAGAACATTACATTCATAGAGGAACATTATCATTCGAATATTTTAAAAAGGATCAAAAACTATTTCTCCTAATCTTGATATCAAGGAAAACGGATTGGGTACTATGGAAGGGAAAGCCTGACTGTAGTATAGCCCTGGGCTTCTTTGCAAAGGCCTATGTTGAGACTTGCAGCCAGGCTCAATGTCTTTACAGACTGATATGGGATAATTATTAGATTCAAGAGAACTACATTTTTTCATTTGTAAACTCAATGAACATGTTTACTATGACTTCTGCTCCAGGCCTTATAAATTAGAAGGGGATGCAGTAGTATCCCCTATCGAAAGGCATATTTTCCAAGACACCCCCAGTGGATGCCTGAAACAGAATAGCACTAATGTTAATAATATATATATGTTTTTTCTTGTATGTACATACCTAAAATAAATTTCAATTTATTAATTAGGTACAGTAAGAGATTAATAGCAATAACACAATAAAATAGAACAACTGTAACAGCGAACTACAATAAAAACTGTATGAATATTTTCTCTGTCTCTCAAAATTGAATTGTATCACCCTTCCTCTTATGATAATATGGGATGGTACAATACCAACAGGATGAAATGAAGGGAGGTGAGCAACATCATGACCTGGCATTGGGCTGTTCCCTAGAGGTGGCTTGAACACAAGCACTGTGATACCATGACAGTAAACCTGATAACCAAGATGGCTACTAAGTGACTAATGAATGGACAAGTTGTACATACAGTGTGACTACACTGGACAAAGGGATGATTCACATCCCAGGCACAAAGGTGTAGGTTGTTGTGAGACATTACTGCAGTACTTAGAACATGGCTTGCAACTTAAAATTTATGAATCTTTATTTCTGGAATTTTCCATTTAATGTTTTCAGACCATGACTAACTGACAGTAACTGAAACAGAAAGTGAAACCAGCAGTAAGGGAGGATTACTGTGTAATAGTACTGATTTCTTACACCTTACAAATTACCATTATTGCTCTAGTTAAAATTGTAGGATTGTTATGACTTGATTTACAATAAATTGAAGGTGTATGTATTTCACTAACCTAAACAATTGTTTGTCATATTGATATGGAGACCTGCTGTATTATTTCCGAATCACTCTTCTTGATCCCATTAAACCATTATGTGTGGGAAATTACCCTCGTTCATTCTGATGATTCTAGACCTTCATGGATCCAGTAGCTGCACTCTGTTCTACTTGAAAATACTCCAGAAAGTTTCAGAGAGATAAGAGTATATATGGAGAAGGAATACTATAGTAAGAGGGAATACTCTACAGGGTAACGCTCTTTCAGAATAGAGACATTATAAATAACCTGATGATTTGAACCCTGGCAATTTTTTTCTTTTCATGTCTTTAATTTCCTAGACCATATCTTAATTAGTTCCTTCGTTTCAACCACAGCACTTTGTTCTCTGTTGTAACACTTCACCCTCATATTGTAATTATTTCCCAATCTGATCCTTATGCTGTACCATAAGCTGCTGCAGGAGAGAGGCTGTGTCTTGTTTTCTTTGTCTCGAAATGTCCTAGCACAGTGCCCTGCATGTACTAGTTAGTAAATGTTGAAAATTGTTGAGCACAGCCTCATAGGTGCATAAAAGGAAACATTTGGAACTCTTAAATTTATTCAAGTGCATTACAGAGCACCTCCCCTGTGCAGGGGCTATAATGGCAAACAACAGTGATAAGTCCCTGCTATCATGAAGTTCATCATATAGGGTAGGAGTATGTAAAAGTAAAGAACTAAACAAAATATTACATATGTAATTATAAATGTCAATGAGGAAAATACCAGAGTACTCAGGGAGCCTACTTTAGTTGACTAACATTAGAACAGTCTTCTCTGAGAACCTTAATTTATTCTGAATCTCAAAGTGAGAAGCAATTGGCACTGAGTATGCAAGAAGAGCATTTCAGGCAGTGAGAACAGCCTGTCCCATTTTACAGATGGAAAAATGCTTCTGTTCTGGGCATACTAATTTGAGATACTAGTGGAACATCTTGATAGAGTTGTCTATTATGTAGTAGTTGGATCTGTAAGGTTTCCTCTTGCATAAAATAGTATTACCAATCTTATAAGTTGTTGTGATAATTTAATGAAGTATATAATAGCATATTTCCTGATTCACTAGGAAGCATGGAATAAACTGGGCATATTGGTTAGGGATTTTTATTGAGAGAGGCCAACTCAAATTATCTTAAACTAAAAGGGAAATTTAATGCAGATAGTGAGCTCCTTGGGGCAGAGAAGAGTCTCAGCTCAGGAATCACTGATCCTCATGCCTCTGAGACTATGTATCCATTTCCTGTGATTCCATTTCTCTGTGCAACTGCTTGTGCATCTGTGCAGATTTTCACTGCAGAACTCCTCTGCTTTTCAGGTTCATCTTACAAAAAATAATCGCTAAAAGGCTTGATGTCTATATCTTATAGTTTATGTGTCCAGAAAAATATTGGTCTCTTTCCTTCAGTTCTAACTATAGAATTTCCCAAGAAAAAAATGGTGACTGATTCTTCTTGGGCCTGTGGACTAGCTAAATGGTGGACAAAGGATGTATAGTGGTGTGTCCTGATGGAACCATGTAGATGCCAATATGGATAAGGAAGGCTTCCAAATGGAGAGGCTGGGCAAACCAAATTCTAGGCATCTACTCTATTTTGACTCTCCTCTATGTAAAATATTGCCAACTTTGAATCTTAATAAGGCAGTTTTACTCTCTTATGTTTTCAATGGAAATACAGACAAGCTTGTCACTATCTCCTAATTAACAACTGCCTTAATGATGTCCCTATTCTGTTGATGAATGTAGGTAATATGCTAACCAGCACCGTACTCTTAAAAGGTTCTTTACTGGGGTAATTTTTACTGACAACCATACTATTACTACCAATAATTTTGTTTTATTTAACTCATTATGACTAATTTAGCAGACTGGAAAAATGGAAAACTAAGTACCTGGAGGAAAGAAAATTGTCCAAGGTAGCAAAAGTTTAATTTTTTTAAAAGCCTCCATAATATTCTCAAATAGATTTTTTTGAGGTGTTAGGGTTTGATTCCAGTGCCTTGCACATGCTAGATAGGTACTCTATCACTAAGATACACCCCCAACTCTTTCAAATAGATCTCTTAAAAATATATTACATCTATAAAACAAGAGTAGAATGCTACAGAAAAAAGAATAATCAGGGAAAAGAAAGTAAAACAAAAAGACAAGAACAAAATACACAACATTAAGAAGATCAAAGGCTCCATTCAGCAGATCTAGTACCTTAATTAAGAGAGATAAAAGATAAGAGAAGGAAAAAAAATCAGAGTAATCATAAACAAAAGAGAAGGAAAAAAATCAGAGTAATCATAAACAAAATCTCTTAAATGTTCTCAACACACACATACACACAAGGATAACTATGCAAGGTGATGGGTATATTAATTAGCTTGATCATGATAATCATGTACATCAAAATATCTCATTGTATACTATATAGACTCAATTTTGCCATTATGCTTTAGTCAAACAGCGGGTAGAGGCAAGGGTTCAAGTTTAGAATAAGCAACTTGCCCCAAACCCCACAACTAAATCCAGTTGCAACTGTAGGCCATGTACTCTCAATCACTCTACTTTATGGCCAGTTGAGGTCCTGAGCTTCTGAGCTGGTAGTTTGTGATTTAGACATGATAGGATTGTACATTTCCGGCTGCCTATTCCCATATGACTAATGAAAGATTAAGAAAATCACTGTGAATTCAGGTAATTGATCTTCCCTGTTGGGGCTGAACTGAGGCATAAATATCACTACTAATATATTAAACATTGTCCTCTGAAAATATTCTTTTTTGAAAGGAAATAGAAAAAGTGACTATGGCAAGTCCTGGAAAGTGCACTTATTTTGCCACATGTAATTTATTCCTTTTGGTATTTAACATAAATGGTAAAAGGCTTTAAAAGTCATATTTTAAGAAATCCCAAGTGTGTTTCAAAAGACTCAGAAGAGTGCTTTAATTTTTTTTTCTTCTTTCCATTTTAAGCATTATGTATTGGTTAAACATTAACCTGCAAGGAAATTATTTTACTTATGTTGTCTTCAAATGAAACTATTGTCATGCTGAGTACAAAAGTCTGGGTTTTCTCTGAATGCTAAGAACTCACGATCCTCACATGTAAATTTAATTTGATAAGTCCTCTCTGTTTCAGGATTTTAACATAAAGATCTGGTTTGGGATTTAATTTGATAGGCTGTGCCTGTCAGCTTTTGTGTAGACTACTTTCATCATGGTTCAAAGGGAGTATGTGAAAGACTTACGGTAAGTAGGTCACTGGAGACCCATGTTATGCACGAGGAATCCTCCAATTCCGGCTATCTGAAACACTCTCCATGGTGATTCGAGGAGCTTGCTCCCTACTTAATAACATTGTTGAGAATATCAGCCACATTGGGAAGGAACAGAGCCATACCTTATTAGCAAAATCTGCCTAAGAGATGCAGATCTCTAGTGCGCCTGATTAGACAAAATAAATACCTACATACAACCTGATTTTTGGTGATAAAAAGAAGTGGTATGGAAGTTAGAAAGGTTAGGGTTAGGGTTCCAGCTAAAGGGTCACATTCCTGCTCATGCCATCAGGGGTTTTTTAAATTTGAAAGAGACCCTTAAAATGAAGTACCATTTCAGAAGAAAATGTTACCAACCTGTTTCTCTTGGGGTTCATCAATCACACTGTGCCCTGTTCATATAATTCAGTTCTTGTCAATTTTGTTTGTAATCATAATAACATATGGCTATTCATTGTCTGATGAGTACATGTCTATTCACCACAACAGTGCAGTATTTAGATGAGAGCCCTAATTTTCCTCAGCAGATCCAGTGTCTTACTTACTCTTTTAACTGAGGAACCTGCTCTTACATTAGGTTGCAGTGCAAGGATTTATTGGATCGATACCTTAGGTTTATTTAGTCACTTCAGAATGTATCCAGCACATTCAAAATATCTTTGTATTTGTTCTCAGGATTCATACCTCAACCGTTGACACTTTATCTAGAGTTGAAAGAAGGAGCTGTCACTAACTCCGTTCCCAGGGGGAATGATCTTTGTCCTGTGACAGCTAAGTCCCAATTTGCCTGGATAGTCTGAATTTTCTCTTTTATTCCGAGTGTCCCAGTTTGAACAACAAGTTATACAACCACCCTTCTTGTAACCGTAGCTGCCATCCAACACAGGAGCATGTATTATAGAGTCATTTTTGTCCTTTATCTCGGCAAAGCTGAGATATTTCTGGTACTCTGCACAGGGACACAATGTAATGGGCCAAAACCCTCATCTCTCTTAAGAGTATAGACTTAGGGAAGACCCAAAATTCATTGCATCCTCCTAAAATCATTTAGACAACCACATGTTAACAGTACATTACATTAAATGTTAAAAAAAAAAAAAGCCTGCTAACACATTGGTCATTAATTCTGTCCTGCAGAACTCCTTTGGTTCTGAATACTCAGAGGAAGATTGGAGTGCCTGGTGTTGCCACCCAGTGAGCTGTGGTCCACTCTTTGCAATCCTCAGAAACAACTGGAGATATGTGCTAAGCAAATATCAGACATAAGTGTTACATTAAGCAAATGATAAGAGCGAAGAATACAAGATAGGTCAGAAGTGACCCATGGTACACAGCTGTTCCAAGGGCAGACAGACCAGTGTCCTGGAAGACAGATGTACTCCACAAATGTTAACATCTTCTTTGTTCAGCTCTAATTGGAAATTCTCTTGTCACATAAATGCACTTTTAATTTAAAAGGCTCTGAGTCAGGCTTCTCTCCTGCTCATCTGAGACAAAACATGCTGGGCAAGAAGACAAGAAATGCCCCCGGAACATCTGGTTCTAGATGGGGTGGTAGTCCTCATAGAACATTTAGAATTCAATTTAAAAGATTAAATATTTCTTCAGCTTCTACTGGGATTTTGAACGTGATATAGTCTCTAACCAAGATAGAGTTCACCAACAAATTTGCACTTCACCAGGAGAGGTAGGACAGGTGCAAAAATAGTTGGACAGTACCTTAAAAGTAGAAAGAGAGTACAATGAAAATACTGAGAAAGGAAAGAGTAATTTTTACTTAGGGGTAGTAAGGACTTCATAGAACTAAAATGCATTATTTATCATCACAATAGCAACATTGATCAGTTGGGGGCTTATTATGGCTCAAGTACTACTTTAAATGCATTTTTATCTGGATTTGTTCCATTTAAAATTAACCTTGGTGAAAAGGTATAATTCAGAGAAATAGAAGTAGAGAAGAAATGATAACCCAAGAGGCAAGAACAGACTAATGAAAGGCACAATGTCAGAAGGCATTCAGGAAACAGTAAGTATTATAATCACTCTGGGCCAGATTTGGAGATATGTAAGGAATGAAGGGAGATAAAGCTTCCAGCAGAAGTTGGTCCCTTAAATATCAGCAAGAAACCTGAGGTTTGTTCACTAGTTATGGAGAGTCCATTAAATCAGTAACTCAGCTGATCTACATTATAATCCCTCAAGCCCCTTTCTCAAAGTACATATGTCCATGCCTCAGTGCTGGAAACTGATTTGGGAGATATTTGCAGCCCCATCATATGAACTTTTTCAAAATGCTCGAGCAATTTTTATGATTATCCTGGCTGAGAAATTAAAAGGCTCTTTTCTTGGAAATGTCATGTAAACGCTGAGTTTTAGGAAGAGCTAAGCAGCAGCATGGACAATGATTTGGAGAGGGACAGCCAGATTATACGGTGCCAAGTTGTTAAGCCCCTGTAAAAGCAAGTGAAATTGAAGGAAACTTGGTGAGAGGTGACTGTGGCACGTGGTATTGAGGTGTGCGTGACAGAGTTAGACTCAATCAGCAGGGCTTGAGCTTTGACTAGAGGGGATGAGAGAATGAGGTGACCCTTGTATTAGTTACTTTTCTAGAGTCAATGGTTTGCAAGAGAGCAGATTTGACACAGAACAAGTCCAATTTACAACATTTACACACACAAGCTGAATGCAGGAACAGTACAGAACGTCTGCCTATGCAGTGGAGACCCGAAAGATCTAATCAAGGGCCCATGGCAGTGCCCTGTGTACATCTGTGTCTGCACTAAAATGCTGAAGAAATCTATACTGGAACCAGGATACAATGCTCCCTGCAGAGATGAAAACCAGAGCTCCCCTGAAGCAAACAGCAGCCATCCTCGATGACAACAAGGTGCAGAGCTTCTTCTGAGGAGAGAACAGCCGAGTTCCCTTTAGGAGAATCAGCCGCAACAGAGCTTCTCCTGGGAAACAGCTAGCCTCTATCTGCTCCCGTTCTCCTTTATGTTGTGTTGGCAGTAACCTTCAGGTGGAACTTCTGTGCCCCAAACTGCACCAACTCAATTCAGCTGGGCGTTCCTGCTCAAGTTGACCACAATAAGTCCACCACAACTCTGATACTTAAATGCACAGATGAAGGATAGTACTATTCCTGATCAAGACAAAAGAGACAGAAAAAGGATTATATTTTTAGGCTAAAATTCTAAACTTTTTAGAAGGCACTAGGTGGCCTCAGGTAAAGGTAGAAAAGAAATGTCTGTCTAGAACTCAGATGTCTTGGTGATTAACTAAGTCTATTTAGAGTCTTCTGAATTGAAGTGATGAAATGTTTGGCTCATTCAAATTTTGTTTTATGTTCAGTTCAATAGATGATAACATAAAGATTTCCATGAATAAAATGTTGGGAAGCTTCCCACTTGGGAGTAGGTGGAAGAAGAGGCTTAACAGTGGAGCCAGAGAGGATGACTCAGGACAAGGAGTCACAAAAATTCACCAGCAGCAAAGGACATGGGGAAACTGATGTTTGGCAGGGAAGGGTATTCTTCAATACCTATGACTTCCAATTATTGAAGAGGATAAGACTTGGCGAACTGGCCAAGTCTCTTGATTGTGAAGGATAGAAGGCAGTTCTGACTAGCTTAAGCAGAAAATGAGGAATTTCAGGCCAGTGCCTAAGGAAGGATTCTGGCACAGCTCACAGAGTGCCAGTCGGTGACATGACAACTAAGGCTCAGGAAAGGTAGGACCCACAGCAACTTTGGGGGCCTCCTAGAATTCACTAACCCTCTCTCAGTGGTGCAGCCATTGGTACAACTCCATTCCAACAAATTCTGTGCCTGTCCCATCCAAGCTTCAGATTCCAGGAGAAGGAAGTTTGATTGGCCCAGTTTGAATCTGCATTTCTCTGCCTGAAACAATCAGCTCTTGACAAGGCAGCAATGGCATCAAACCTGGGCTGCAGTGAAAAGAGGTCATTGAAGGCCAGCGCTACTACGAGGAGCCAGTTCCACTGAATTGTGGAGCTTGTGGGACCCGATTCCAGAGTATTGAGAAGCAGGAAAGGTTAATGCCACATTTCATTGCTGTTTCCACTCCTTCGTCTGTGAAAAGATGGAATTTGAGTGATGGAATTTAGGAGGGGGGAAGCTTACCAGTGGACTGAGACTAGGCATAGTGAACTGGGAAATTAAGATGTAATAGATAAAGGAGATAATTAATGGCACAGAAATCTAGGTGGTAACCAAAGTATGTCAGTCAACAACATATGGGGTTAAATGGATCTTAAGGGATCTTGTGGGATTACCTATATATCCTATGTAAAATAAAATGAGTATCATTAAGAGGTGGGATAGTTGTCCTTTACCTGCAATGGTGACAGTGACATGATCAAAAAAACTCGAAGTATTTGCACAGAGAGAACCACTGAACTCAGGCTATTAATCAAGGTGGAGCTATTATAAAACTCTTTGAAGAGGAAAATTAACTGGGGACTTGCAAAATGTGTTGATAACAGAAATGGATGTATTAATTTGGCTAAACAAAGAATGTATAGGTAAGAAAGTGATTTTGTGAGTTAGGCAAGATTAGAAACGCAACAACAAAAAAGTCACTGGGGTGAATGTCAGTAATACCCTTCTCAGGACTGTCCGAGAGAGGCAGTGATCCAGCCAGTACTTCTGGTCTTGTGGGTGAGGAATTTCTTGTGGGTGAAGCCAGTAAATAGTCAACCTTCCTCTGAGCGTCTGCTCTGCATTCAGAACAACCTTCTTCCTGATTAGGGTGAAGCTTCTACTCTTAAGATTGTGTGTTTGTCCAATAGACCTCTATTCCAGTCCCTATTTAGTAATTTCTCCTGAATGAATTTACTCGTTTCTGATTTTTATTGGAATTCTGAGTTCAACACTGATCACAGGTTGGCTAGAATTCTAGGATTAGTTTCTCATGAAAATTAATACATTGATGCCTGACCACGGCAGACACTGCTGAATGCCTATCCGATATCTTCGTTTAGTGACATACTGTCATCGCTGACCCATCAGTGGCCCTCTTTGATTTTATTTATTTTATTAAACTGTCAATAAATTAAAACAAAGCAATAAAAATTTAAAATGACAACCAAAAGGTACTCTGTTTTATATATCACTGTATTAGTTAATTGATACGTGGAACTAATCCCAAACAGACAAGTGTTGTCTTCGTGGGTAGACGAAGTTAGAGTTCTTGGCCTGTGTAGGGCTGCCCTCCACTCAGGTCATGCTGCAGCAGGCCTGAGAGAGATCGCTAGTGACCTGGTTCTAGTGGCTGTGCTCTTGACATCTGTCTTTGTTACTTTTCTCATTGTTGAGACAAAATACCCAACACCCAAAGTTAAGGAAGGAAAAGTTTATTTCAGCTCACAGTTTGTAGAGATTTCAGCTCATAATCCGCTGACTCCAAGGCAGGGTGGCACGGCAGAGGGGCAACGTAGAAGAGAAATGTTCGTGGCGGGCAGAAGGCAGCAAAAGCAGCAAGCAGTAAGTGACAAGCAGCAAAGTAGCAAGCAACAAGTGACAGCAGTGGCTCTCTTTCTGTCCACTATATTTTTATCCAGGCTACCTACCCTTAGGGTGGGTAGCACTCACACCTTGGGTGAGGCACCCTTAATCCTAGCATCACACCATTATCCACATCCAGAACTATTCTCATCTAATCAATGGACTAATTTAGTAACCAAACACCCTAGATCCAGCCATCTCCCAAAACTCTCACCTCTAAGTGCATGTGTCTTTGAGGGGATGTCCAGTTACAAGTCATAAAAACATCATGACTTGTTCTCTGAAATAACCACTATACATGAACTGGTTATTTTTTCATATGCCTATTTAAATAAAAAATGTTAGTGGAAAAAATAGAACTTCCATAATTTTATTCCCAGTAAATAAATCCATGTGTTGACTTTTATTTACCTGTTTCTATGGTAAAGAAAATCAGTTGATGAATTTTCAGGGGTGCAAAAACTAAAAATAGCTAACATAGAGTAAGCTTTAACTATGTACCATGTACAGAACTATCTATTCATATGTATTATCTTATTCAATCCCACAACCATCTGCCTAGTACCCAGCAGAAATAAGCTTCTAGTGCCTCAGCAATACCTGTAGCCAGTGTCTTAGCTCCCACTTGGCCCCTGATCTTGGCTTCTCACCTCTTACCTTACGCCCTCTCCTCCTGGGGCCATAAACCAGGGATCCCACATCTGACCCTCATGCTTCAATGTCCTCCTTGGATATGGGTGCTCTGACTCATCAGAGCAGTCTGGGCAGTGACCTAGCTGTGTCCAGGTCAGGACACAGGTGAGAAGCTATTGACCTAGCTGCAGCCCAAGAACATAGAGTATCTCTATGCTTGCTCCAGGCCCTCCTGAGAGAATCAGATGCCTCACTTTTGCACTTCTTCCTGTTATCCTCACACCTAAAGTGAAGTAGTTCTGCACTCTCTTCTGGAGGTCCACAGTATCAGCTTTGTACTAGATGAGGTATGTCTAGTACCCCAGTTTCTCTTTTCTACCTTTTCCTCCAACAGACTAACTAGTTCCTTTAGCACTCTCTCACCACCCAAAGAGCAAATCTGTTAATGCCATCTCCATGGAGTTTCTTTTGACTTGCTAGAAAGTTCTTTAGAAAAATATATCTTGGTTCCCTTCTAAGTATGACTTAGTATTACTAATGTGATGATGACTGCTCAATCAGCACGCTCTTAATGGTTTTCTTTGAATGCTGTGTCTGTCATTTGGACAAAACAAGAAAGGAACCAATAGCACTGCCGTCTAGATGATTGTGTGTCCTGACTTGCCCAAGATTTTCCCAGTTTTATACTGAAAGTCCTTCATCCTGGGAACTCCTCAGTTCCGGGTAAATCAGGATAGTTGGTCACCATACCACTTCTAAAGAAAAGACCACAGTGAATTAACCTGAGATAAGTCTTAGGAATATCACTTTTATTAACTCGGAACTTTTTCCAATGGGATTTTCTATTCCTAGAAATACACACACAGACACACACACAGACACACACACAGACACACACACACACACACACACACACACACACACCCCTACCTGTATTTTTAAACTTTCGTTTGAGAACATATGTCATTTCTGTAACAGTACATTGAATTTTCCCAGGCCACATCAGCCTGTGGATACAAATAAGGCCTTCTTATTATCAATTCCTGAGTTTTAATGTCTCTTTTCCCATGTGCTAGAAACTTCTTCCCTCGGAGAGTTACCAGGAGGGCTTGCATATGCCTCACTCACTCCACTCTCCAAGTGGCACCAGTAGGAAGCAGTGTCTCTGTGCTCTGCCAGGCACAGGGCTCCCTCTGGGTGCCAAAACTGAGCATCGCTGGAGACTGCTAACTATGGGAAAGCTTACTTTTTAATCATGTGCCCTAATATGTCTTTGGAAATTTCATCTTATGTATTTGTAGCACCCTCTTAGAGACAGAAATAAGTAAAAGGAGAAAAGATGTATAGGTCACTATTTAGGAGCCAGCTAAAAAGGCTCCATAGTGTCTAGGTTATATTCTGATAAAAAGGGAGGAAGGAAGGGCAGGGAGTGGGGAGAGGAAGGGGGAAAAAGAGAGGCCAAGAGAAGAGAAGAAAGTGAGAGCAAGAGCTAGAGAGGGGGAAAGAGAACAGGCAGATTGATGTGCATAGTGTGTTCTAGGACAGCCCCGTCATTTTTATTTCTTAGTCCTTGCTCTGCTTTGGACTAAGGCAAACATTCAGAGCTTGGGAACAATTACCAGCCACTCTGTAAATTCCACATCCTTCTGTTGGAAAAATCTTTGTATGCTGAGGAGTCAAACTCATTCTGTCTAGTTTCTCAGCCTGAAAAAGAGTGAAAAGAAGACTCCATAAAGTCACCTAGAAACTCACCAGACATACCCATGGTGAATAAGCCACCAACAGGCACCCAACCAAGAGTTAACATAAATCCAAGGGAAGAACGTTATTTTAAAAGAAAAGCTCTGTGGAATACCAATTATAACTGAAACTTGCTCATTAAACTCCTTCAAGAGTTCTTAACTAAACCATTAACATCCCTAACAAGGCTCCTCCCCAGGCAGGGTGGTTGAACCGTAAGCATAGATCACGTGGTCAGTATCGTGCTTTAGGAGTGGCCTGGGGAAAGGCTTGGCCCCTAATTGAGGGAGGAAGATGTGTAGTCCCTGGAGACTCTTTGAGAAGTGGGGTACTGTCAGGAACCTTGTACATTTAGAATAGTACCTGGCAGATGACAAAAGCTTGATGGAATTAAACCCTTTTTATTATTGTTGTAGGTGTTTTTATAAATTCAAGCAATTTAGAATGTTGAAAACCAAAATTCATCTTTTAAAACTGTTGTTTAGTTATCTTGGGTGACTAATGGTGACATCCCAGTGCCATATTTCATAGTCTTAGAATAATTACCCTCTTAAAATTGGCAAGATTAAGTACCTTCAGAAGATTCCCACCCTTCCTTGAGGAATGACTAAGAGAATACTATGGGCTTTGCTGCCTCCTACCGGAAATTTAGATTATTACTGCTCTTCAGCACTAACCAAATAATGTTTCTGTCAGTCAGCTTAGCTTCTACTGGCTTGAATCACAATATTAAATCTCTAATGGCAGAACCCATGTCTATATGTGTCTTGGTCACTTACTTCTTTGCTGGTAGGGAATTCCTAATACTCACAACCTAAAGGAGGAGAGGTTTTGGGGGATTTTTTTTGTTTGATTTGGGGGGTGGTTTTGGTTTTTTCTCACAGTTTTTAGAGGTTTCAGTTATGGTCAGCTGGCTCCAAGGCAGGATGGCATGGAAGTGGCGCATAGTGGATGAAAAGCTGCTCACATCATGTCAACCAGGAAGCAGAAGGGATGTGCTAGAGAGGGAGATATACCCCTCCAATGACCCACCTCTTCCAACCAAGCCCCATGTCCTAACATCAAATTCAGCCTTAGTTTCCCTATCATCCAATCACCTTCCAAAAATTCCACCTCTGAGTGCATAAGAGGTGTTGTTCAAGATCTAAACCATAACATTCCACCACTGGCTTCCCAAAGACTCGTGCACATTGCTTTATGCAAAATGCATTTAGTCCAAATATAAGAGTCGCCAAAGTCTTAACAGTTCCAGCATTGCTGAAAAGTCCAAGTCCAAAATCTTCTCTAAGATTCAAGGCGAACTCTTAGCTATGAGCCCCTATAAAATCAGAAAGACACTTAAACACTTTCAACCTACAGTGGCACAGAGTAAACATGCCCATTCCAAAGGTAAGGATGGCAGAAGAGAAAGGAATTGGACCAAAGAAAGACTGAAAGCCAGGAGCAGAAATATTAAATCTCTTAGTTATATGACCAGTACCCAGGGGAAGTTGTGGAAAGATGTAAACTTCAAAAGGCATGGGTGGCCCCACCCCTATGGCCTCTCTTTTGGGTTAGCTCTGCTCACTGACTTTGGCCTTCTTCAGCCATTCTACATTTCTGGCTTCTCCACCTTCCCGAGATCCCAGATGCACTTTCAGCTTCACTCTTACAGCTCCGTCCACATCCCTCTCAGGGTCTCACTGACTGGCCTCCAAGGTCTTCTGAAATCTGGATGGAAGCCTTCCTGACACCATAGCTTTTGCATCGTGCATGCTTGTAAAAGTAGCACCACATGGATAACACCAAGGTCTGCTGCCAGCTCAAGTGGTAGCCTGGCCCCTTGGATCACAGCTGCAGAGGTCTTTGAGTGCCTTGAAGGCTGAGCACTGTGAAATGAATTCTAGGGAACCAATTGCCCAGGCGGCCCTTTTCAAGCAGGATGTCCTGGGGTTCTTTTATCAAATGAAAGCTTTACTTTATTCTCAGAAAAATCTATGATACAGTGTACATTTTTTTTCAATTTAGTGATGACAAAATTGCTCAGAAAGGATAACACAGACAAGAAGTTAAGGAAGGAGAAAAGGGAGGAGTGAGTGGGGGCAAGAAGAGAAATCAAAGCTACCTTCTGACTCCACAGTCTGAATTCTCCCCTGGTACTCTACTTACCAGAGTCCTGTGGTTGATTCATCAGGAGAGACATTAGGAAAAAAGGCAAAAGAGACTAAAAGAGGGGGGAACCCTATACGGAAGTAAAGAGAAGCCAAGGTGGAAATGAGGTTGTGGGGCTTGCATAACACTGAGTGGGAAGATTTATTCTGCCCCTAACTCAGGCCTAGTGCACAAGTGTGCGTCTGATCCCCTGTCCTCCGGATACGCTGGGCTTTTCTAATCTAAACATCCCCCTTCTGATTCTGTAGCCTCCCCCTCTCCACTAGAAATTCTTTCCAGCTCTAAATACCAAAACCAAAAATCTGCCTTCACCCTACTACCACTCCAGCTTCTACCATATTGCTATCCTGCCTTCAAATTAGGCTTATCAGGAGACAACTCACCACATTTCACCCTCACAATTACTTGTTAATTCACCACAGAAGAGTTCCCACAGCAATCCCGCTCCCCACCGCACCAAACCCCTAGAAGCTGCTCAGTTTATCGAGGCCAATCACTTGTCAAATCCAGGGAGTTACCAGGTGCCTTCTTTACTCCTTGGGGTCCTTCACACTGCTGATCATGGTCTCTTATTGAAAATTATCCTTCCACAGCCCTGACACGTGGCAATCTTTGGTTCTCCCACACTTAATCTTGGTCTCCTTCATGGGAGCCACTCTTGTTCTCCACACTCCACTGAAGTCCCAAGAGAGTAACATTACCCGACACCCAACTCTATGACTTTAGCCTAGATGTCTCCCTGAGTCCGTTGCACCTCCTTGAAATACCTCACCTACCCTGCAGCAAATGTCTGTCCTCTCTCAAACTTGCTTCTCTACTTCTTGCTCAAACTGGACAACTAAAAGCATAAAAGTTATCAACAGAAAAATGTAAAAGTGAAAAATCAGAGGGCGATATCAATGGTTAAAGGGAGAAGGATGTTTTGGTGTTACCTGGTTGGGAGGGAGTTTACCTAAAGATTTAGAAATTTATCTTCTTATTTTTTAAAAGTTCAAGATTGTAAACTTAGAAAAGTTGCAAAATTTAGAAATAATGAGTAAGATTCACCAACTGCTAATATATCTGTGTCATGAGACCAGCTTGCCAATATATCTAAATCACTTGAGACCAGCTTGCAGACACTTATTCCTAAATATTTGAGCATTTCTCTTTTAAGGACAGGGACAGTCTCATACACAGAGCAATGCTCATTCAGATAATTTAATGATGACGTGATATAATACAGTTATGATTATACATAATGTTGATACAATTATGCAATATGCAGATCATAACCTAATTTGACTAGTTGTCCCAATAATGTCTTTTACAGCAATCTGAGATTCTTCTCATCAAGCACCTAATAGAGTATTACATCTTGCATTTAGTTGTCGTAGTTCTTTAATACTCTATAATCTGGTATGGTTCCCCAGCTTTTATTTGTCTCTTCTGACACCATATTTTTGAAAAGCACAGACCAATTGCTTTGTGACTCAGTCTTCAACTTGAGTTTGACTGGTACTCTCATAATTAACTTCAGGTTATACATTTTAGCAGGAATGATACATAAGTGATATGATGTCCTTCTTAACATCTGATCAGGAAGGAAATATGATCACTTTGTCCTGTGATAGTGATTGTTTAACTGCAATGTTGTCCACCATAAAATACTTTTTTCCTCTTGTCAAATAAATAATCTGCAAGGAGAAACTTTCAGACTGTATACATGTACTAATCTCCAACGAACTTTCACCCAGTGGTTTAGCATTCCTTGATGATTCTTATCTAAATCAAATAACCAGAATACTTGAAAAATGATGATTTTAAAATTATTTTCTACAGTTCTTAGTTGATGGTTCATTATCAAGAAAAGCTTTCCTGTCACTCTTCTTATTTGTTTCATTTTCCTTTAAATACCATTAATACTTCATGGGTTCTTATTTTTCCCCAATATTTTATATTTCATTACTGTCATTCTTCTTTTTTTTCTTTTTATTATTCAAATTGTCAGTGATTTGGTCAGTAGAAGTCCCTTTAAGCTTAGTCTTCTGTCTTTTAAAGATACTCCATCTTAAAAAAAAAGTATTTCTTTATATTCTGGTACAACAAAATATTCCAGTGTTATCTCGTATTTTAGAAACAGGTACTTTTAATAGGGAATGGTATTTAGACCCCCACATCTGGGTTCTACGTGTACTCACTAATACTAAGGTAACATTCATTAATTCTGGTCCCCTTCCACTGAGAGAAGTGGGAAAGATACATACATGTGCAGATATTTTCAATCTTTTAAAAATCTTGATTTCATACTGACCCCTCTGACTCTAAGTCAGTATCATAGATTCTTCCTTATTTCACCAATTCCATAAGTCTCCATTCTCCAAGAACAGGGAATCTGGCTGCCAGAAGCATTACTATGATTACTCATTCGTTCAATCCTAAAATGCCTACAAAGTAGTTTCAGAATTACTACACATATATCACTACTGAAATAGTGTTTGTTGCTTTGGGGAGAAAAACTTTTGCTTTTAGACCTGGAGTATATATCAAAGAACTATGTTCAAAGTAACTGGGATTCATTCTCTCCATTTTCTCTTCTATGTAGTTATATCATCACCGATATGCTGTTAGTTTATGTCTGTTTCTATTCAACTCTGGGCTTCTGTCCTCAGACTTCTTGATTTAATTTACTTTTGAAATGTGCAAAGTGTTAGAATGCTTCCAATAATCAAACCTATATAGAAAAGGACTAATATTTCAGAGAAATGTTACTCTTCCTTCTGTCCTTTCTATCCCATTACAGGTTAGCAATTTTATTAGCTTCTGTTGCATTTTCCATCAGTTTCTCTTTTGTAAAGGGGATATATATATATATATATACATATATATATATTTACTTTTTAAACTTTTTTAAACTTCAGAATAGTCAGTATACTAAATATATTAGAAACACTTTATAAAAAATACAGTTTGAAGTTTTTACCTATTTCTAAGAATGGAAAGCCAAGAAAAACAACTTAATGGCATCTTTTTTAAAATAAAGAAAGTGTTCCAGACAAATTGTTCTGAAAATATGGTCCAGAAATTCTAGGCCAATGTTGTCAAAGTAGGCCCTTGGATTAGCTTTATTGTAGCAGCTGAAAATTTGTTAAAAATGCAGATTACTTGGGCCACCCCAGACCTGCTGAGTCACAAACTCTGAGGGCTGGGCCTTAGAAATCTGTCATTTAACAAGACTTCCACATAATTCTTTTTCAATATTTTAAAATTTTCATTGGCACATGTTTCTTGGTATATATACTAACCACATCTTAATTTTTTTTACATCCCCTTCCCCTCCTTCTCTTCCCCCTCCATCTCTTAGTCTCCTTCCTATTTGCAAAAGATATATTTTCCTGTTTCCTATCATCTATTTTTTATTTTGCTCTTTAATTTATTTATATGTTGGGCTTCTCATCTAAGAGAGACCATGCAATATTTAAGCCTGTGTGCCTGATTTATTTCCCTTAACATTATGGTTTCAAATTCTGATGGATGCTAATGTTTGAGAACCACTGGTTAGTCTAGCAATGAGAAAGCTGAGAAAACAGCATCTACTTTTCATTATTTACTTTGTATAGGACACATATAAATGCCTTATAGACATGTTTTCTTCATATAACCCTCACAGTAGCCCCAGGCAGTAGGAGATATGATAGGAAAACTTTGGTATGGAGCAGATAAGAAATTTCTCAAAATCACACAGCTAGAAAGCTATGAAGACCATATTTGAACCTAGGCAGACTGGCTCTACAACCCATGAGTTTAAGTATTATTCTTACTTCTCACTTTAGCATCCATTAAAAAAAAGCTAAATTCTTCACCATAACAGAATGATAGGCTACCTGGGGGACGTAAATAAGTTTCTCTGGCCTGGGGGAGTTGAGGGAAATGTGTAGCTAGAAGGTTAGACAGGTCCTGGGAAATCACTGGAGTCCAGGGTTTTGGAAAAGTTGAGGGTGTCGCAATGAGATAGTCATAGTGGTAGTGACATTGGAGGGACTTTAAGGCCAGTGAGTTCTATTGCTTCTCATCTTGTTATGCTGCAACCTCTTGCTATCACCTTTAACCTCTTGAAGAATTTATTACACACCAGAGTATTCAGACTTTGAGCCTTAAAAGTACAGGGACAGGGCCCAGGCATGTGAACAGCAACGGAAAAAAAAGCTCAGCTGCAAGAAGAGATCAAGTAGTGACCAGGGATAAAGAATTCCTTGGAGTAAGGAACTTGGTGTCCAAGTTTTCCTGACATGTGTTTAGTGAAGTTGTAAGACTCACCCAGTAGTACGAGAAGGCAGATATCATGCAGTGGAATTAACGGAAATGCCCACTCATTTTCCAGTCCCAGACATTGAATAAAAGAGGCAAAGACAGTGAGCAGAAGGAAAACAAGGTGTGTGCATCTCATTTTGCCTCATTTGGAGCTGACTGGGGTCAACTCATTAAGTCAGAAATCTGTTGCCCATTCTCATTTAGGACTCTGGGTAGGTCTCACAAACTTAATCGTATGGTGAGTCGGGCAGAGAAGGGCCTTGAGCTTTAAATTTTCTGCTCATCCAATCTCATGTTGACCAGATGTTGAGTGGAAAGTTAGCCTGTCAACCATGACAGGGTGAAGTGACCTCATAGCAGAGGTAAAAGGTAAACCTCCAAGCCACTAGGCTGGAGCGTGACTGTGGAAGAGACCTGCGTTCCACAGCCAGCAAACACAGAGGGGAGGCCAGGCCAGCCACGGTTAATCCCAGGATCTACTAGCCAAGAGAGACACCAGGGTTTGACGAATACTTTAGACTTCACCACACATGGAAAAACACAAGGCATTTCTCTGGAGGCTAGAAGAAGGAGAAGACATTCGGGTTGGGGGTCCCTGTGCTTCCCTTCTGTCTCATACCTTTAAACAGTATCTCCCATCCCTCCATCTTGCAGATCTCCATAAACCTGGCTGCTAATTTTAGAACCCAAACAAAGGTAGAAGAGAGACACCTGAAAGGCTGAACATTGGCTGATGATTCTAGGCATTGTGTGATTGAGAATTGTTTAAAATATTGGATGAAACAGAGTTTCAAGATGTTGAACATTTAATTTTCCCACTAGTAGTTGTGTCTAAGGAAAGAGGATAGCAACAATATTAAACATTTTCTTCTTTTCTTTTATACTTAATGAGAGCCTCATTTGGCTGCTTGTGCACACATATTAATTCACATGATTAGCTGTTTAATTCCTGCCTGCCTTGCTTGAGTATAAGCTGTGAAGGGCAAGGACTGTTTTATTCCCTGCTCTAGCTGCAGTGCATAAGCATAGACCTTACCTTAACCTCTGCAGTATTTGGCACCTGGAACAGTTCTTGGAAGATGTTAAGCAAGAGTTAAGTATCTTACTACTGAATTTTGTTCATAATTGGGGTTTTTTGATGAATTAATCAGTGAAAGAACTGAAACAATCAGTTGAAAAAGGACACTGGTCAGGGGTTACCCTGGTTACTGATTAACAAGCAGAGTTAATGAGGATTCTACAACATTAAAGTACACTGCTATGAAATCATTACTTCATATGACATTTTAAGGCACATTAAGACTTAAAGATAATATGTTATATGTACATAGTGCTTTAGAGTTTGCAGATGGCATTCAATATATTGTACCATTTGACTCTTTCTACAGCCCTGTAAGATAATTCATGTATATTCATTTGATCTTGTAAATAAGCTCATGGAGATTCAAAGAGGTGAATCAATCTGAGGTCTGGTATATGCAAATCATCAGAGCTTCCTTGGGTTACAATCCAGAATTTCTGCCTGTCTGCGTTGGTGGTATAGTGGTGAGCATAGCTGCCTTCCAGAATTTCTGCCTACCAGTTCACAACTCTACACAGCCATGGCCAGGACAGTGGTTTGGGGAACTGGCCAGGAGACCAGTGAGAAAGGTGCCCTGAGTGAACGTTGTGAGAACTTACTAGACTATAAAGGGCCTGGAGTGGAGAGAAGTAGTGCTGCCAATGAGGAGAATGTTTCCATTAAAGTATTCTACCTCCTGTGATGAAGTGAATGTGTTAGCCTCATGTCCATCCCAGGTGGTTAGCCTAAGACAACCCTCCCAGGGTGAAGGGAGGGGTGGGGCAGTCCATCTTCCAGCCACAAACAAGGAAAAGAAGGTGGTGCAATTTCTCTGTGCCCCCAAAATTGCACATGAAAGTGCAATTCTGTTTTATCCAGACTGCACAGTGAAAGAAGACTTTATGCCCTTGCAGTAAGGCTAGGAATAAGGCCTGACCAAAGAGGACCACGTGGATGGAGGAACCTTTGCCTTCTTCCTCAGGGAAGCTGTGCTGTGAGTGCGCCTACCAGCCTGAAGCTGAGCTCTGGAGTCAGCACCAGTGTCCTAATCCTGGCACTACCCAGGCTGTCCTCACAGTGGCACTGTCGCCTTAATCGACAGAGACTAACCTACTGGCAGTGTGGCGAAGGGAATGATAGTGGCAATGCCTAACTGTGATGCAGAATCCACCTGGCCCTTTGCAGATGGACACTAGCATTTCTGACACATAGTGCAATTAGGATTCCTGTTATTTATGCACTCTATTTTTGTGTCACTTAGCAGCCATCCATTAAAAGTCTGCCATATGTACCTCTATGAGAGGTGATGGGGATACAATGATTTACTTAAAATAATTTACATCATGCTATGAGACTGGGAGCTCAAAGCTGAGAGATTTGAAAATAATAAATGCCATTAACCATGTATGTTCATTAATCCTGATTGCCAGCTATCTCCTGTTAAATTGTTAAGAGACTCCTGACGAGGTGACTAGATTGTGAGAGCGCTGACCTCATCGATGGATTAACTCATTGATTAGTTCATAGCTGATAGGCTATTAAGAGGCAGGGCCCAGCTGGAGGCACTGGGTCATGGCGGGTATGACCTCAGGGACTACATCTTGTCTCCAGCCCCTGTCTCTCTGACTCTTCCCTGCTCTCTGCTTCCCAGATGTCATGAATCGAGCAGCTTTTCTACACTCTGCCCTTCCACCATGGTGTTTCTGCCTTAAAACCAGCTGATTATGGACTGACTTCTTTAGCCAAAATAAACCCTCTCCTCCTTTAAATTGAAAAATAACTCATTCCTCTTTTAAGTGGTTATTTCTCAGGTAGTTTGTCACAGTGACAAAAGGATAACTAACACACTTAGGGCATATGCCCTTGAGCAGAATGGAAGGGAAAGGCCTTTAGTCCTCACCACTGTCTCTTGTGCCAAAGTTGAGCTCTGGTCTTTTACTACCAGTTGGACTTATTACACTGAGTAGATTATAGCTGTACCTCTCACAGAAATTCTCTGATCTCTATAGCAAAATTTTGCATATAAGTCTTGCCACTCTTTTACATTGCTTGCAAGTGGTGTCCAGATGAAAACTGAGGCTCAGAACACAGGTACAGCCCACTCGCTCATCCCTGCAAGTCACCTCCATGGTGGGGCCACTTGACAGTTTCTATCCAGGCTTATCTTCCTTCCTCTTCTCTTTCCCTCTTGTATTCTACCATCCAAGCACCTTTGCTTGGCAGAAGGAGGGAAAAAGATTGTCCAAATTAATACTAGTGAATTCGCAGATTTAAAAAGAAAGCCAAGTGATTCTCAACTCTTCCAGATTATAACACATATGGTCTAGAGGCCAACTGCCAGTAGAATTCCTGTTCCCAACTGAAATCTGAGCCTGACCTTTACTGTCTGCCTTCCTATCAGCATTCTGATCTTCCGAGTTCCGACCAGTATCACCCATCGAGCACTGCTCACAACATTCTAGGACTTCTTTAGCCCACATCTCCAAAGCTTTCCAAACTCTCCCACACACCGTTTCTAAAGACTTCTGAACCACATGGTCAGGTACAATCATAGCAACAGTCTCAATTCCAACACCAATTTTCTGTATTAGCTTTCCTGTCACTGGGACAAAATCCTGACACCTGTAGTTAAAGAAGGACAGGTTTGTTTCAGCTCACTCTTCTTGAGAATTCAGTCCATGGTTAGTTGGCTTCAAGGCAGAAGGGCACGGTGGAGGACAGCTGCCCAATGTATGGCAGCCAGGAAGCAAGGGCAGGGGCAGAATTCACCCTTCCAGGCCACGCCCCCAGTGACCCACCTCTAACCACCCGACCTCCTAAAAGTGAGTTGGCTGTGAACGTATCAATGCGCTAACCCACTGAAAATCCAATGATTCAATCTCCTCTCAGACACATGAGACTTGGGGAGACATTTTAGATCTAAACCATAATAAGAACATTCCATATTTTTGTCTTAAATTTCTAAACTTCTGTAAGTCAATAAGCATCCATTATTTATGGATTAGTAACTTATTGTGAGTCCCTGAAAGAAGTAATGCCCACATAACAACATTTTGGTCAACAACAGACAGACCATGTATGTGATGATGGTCTCATAAGACTAAAAATGGAGCTAAAAAATCCCTATGACTTAGTATTTATATTGTACTTTTCCTATTTTTACATAAGTTTGGATGCACTGATACCGACCACTGTATTCCACTAGCCTACAGTATTCAGTACAGTAACACGCTGCATAGGTTTGTACCCTGGAAGTAACAGGCTGGACCGTGTAGCTCAGGTACGTTTTGGTTATGCCATCTAGGTTTGTGTAAGTGGACTCTGTGATGTTCACACAATGATTAAATTACTTACCAGTGCATTTTTTCAGAGCTTACTCCTGTCATTAGGCAACATGTGACTGTGCCTACATCCTTGTGAAGCTTAATGGAGATAATGTCTTTGAAAGCACTTTAGAAACTAGAAAGGCTGCACAAATGTATTGTTATTATCAACGAGTGATTTCTGTATTTTATAGCTAGAGGAGAGATACCATGATAAATGACCTCTTTTGGGTCCTTTCCAATTCTCCCATAATTTTTTTTCTAAAACCTGTCTTTCCACTTTCTGACATTCTAGAAAGCTTTGTACTTCTTTAGAAAAATCTATACACAGGGTTTCCTTCTTTTATTCTTCTTACTGGCCTCAAATTCAAATCCAAGGCTCTAAGGTAGTCAAGCTGAAGCCATTTGTGATGGGAGTAGACAAAGGGACTTCATGCATCCCTTTAATTTTCAATTCCATGATTTATCAAAATGCCTGTGTGCTGATGACAGCAAAGCCTTGATTTCTCCTCTTTTCATTGGATAATATTTATTTAGCACCTATTCTGTGTAAGGTACCATTCTAAGCATTTCAAATCTATTTAATATTCTGCCAATACTTAAAATTTTGCAATCTGAGTTTTAGCTCACATTATTTTCTCCACTGCACAGTCTCTGCCCCTATAAATTCTTCTTTCTGGGTCCTACTCACTAGCTACTTACACTTTTCTCTGCTTTATCGGGGTGTCATCCTTGGACACCTTAATGCAAATGTGCTTCCACTTTTAAGTCAAGGCTCTTGGCCAGTACACTGCTTATTGTATGGATAATGTTAGAGGAGAATATTCAGAAACCCTGAGAACAGTGAGAAACACAGCATGGAGATAAAAGCAACAGAATAAAAACCCAGCGATATAAAAAATAAAAATGATTGCATGAAGGATGACCTGTTTTTTTCTATAGCTGAAGAAGTATCAGTTTGAACTTGGTATGTACAGAGTTAAAGGTAAGGCAGATATGCAGGTAGAAGGTACACTTTGACATTGGCTATGTGGAGGAACACTTTCATTCTGAATAAAGGTGGGCACTGAAGTGCTTTCTATACTGTACCCTCATACGGCATTACCCAAGTCTTGCTTCTGTTTGCATGAAAACTAACCTCTTCCCCTTTTTCTTGAGCACGACTCTCAACTCATAGTTCGGTGTGAGTGGTGACCCTCTTCACATTTTAGAATGTGACTCTGTTCTCTAGTCATAGCTTTCGTGGACAGGGAAGGTATCTGGCCCGTGCCTTTGGGACTAGGACTGGAAGGGAGAGCACACTCTCTCTCTCCCTGCCTTCCTGTAAAGCTTGGAAGCAGGGAGCACACAAAAGAATGACCCAGATGTAGTAGTAACTGTAATGAATGTGGTAAGGGTAAGCCGCTGCCACTGGACAGTCACAGTGGGGAGCGCTTGACAGTATCAGACCTTGATTTCTTACATGTGTTGAATAGATGAGAGCCCCCAGGCACAGAGAGGTCCAGTGACATGCTCAAGGTGAAACAGCACTACTAGGTCTGGGATATCAACTCAAGGATTCAGGTTCCTGGGTCTATGCACATAACCATTGTGCTCAATACCATTTCATGTGCCAAAACAGACTTTCTGGAGCTTGATCCCACCAGAGCCGCTATTTCATCATCTAACTGTGGGTTCACTTTATTTGAAGCTGTCTTGCTTCTTCTGACCCTGATGTTGACCATACTGATTACAATGTCATCCCACATCATATACACAAAAACATTGTCTCCAGCCTCTCAGAGAGAAAAGTGCCCCTAGTCCCCTGGGGCCCCCAATAATTTTGTAATGAGGAGCATTTGTCCTGTGGATGTAAGACCTAAACAAAATCCTGTGGATGTAAGACTTAAACAATGACAGAAAACGGAGAATTTTTATTGAGGAAAAACTCTTTTTAGTGAAAGAATAGACAAATCATAAGGATATTTCTAAATTGATTATCACAAAATGAACATAGCTGTAAAACTAGATCAAGACATCAAATGTTACAAGCATCCCAGCAATTCCCCTCATGACATCTTCCAAATCATCTCTCCTTCCTGCCCCAAAGTTAAGCATTTCCAAACTCTACACTAGCTTCACCTAGTCTTGAACTATATAAAAATGGAACTGTATTTCATGCATATTTTTTGTGCCTGGCTTATTTTGCTTGTGAAATTCATACATGCGGTTTGCTATAGGTATGGTTTGTCTACTTTCATGAGGGTATAGCAGTCCATTGTATGGATATGCCACAATACATAGATCCATTCGACTGTCATAGACATTTGAATGTTCCCAGTTTGAGGCTATTATGAATAGTGCTACTATACGCAATATTATCCATGTCCTTTAGTGAACAAGTACATATTTTACGATTTTATTATCCATGTCTTTTAATGAAGAAGTACATAATTGTGCTGGGTATGTATACCTGGGAATGTAGATAGAGAACTTTTATCCAAGAGGGCAAGGATTTAGACAGGGATAGCAAGCAGATCATATCTGATAGTGAGATAATAGGGGAACTACTTCTGATCAAAGAAGATTCCCAAGAAATTCCCCCATTTAATTCAGGGAAGCTTATAAAAGCCCTCTTCTTGAAGAACATGATCTTTTGAGAAAGGATTTATATGCAGAGAGTATTTGTTTCAGAGTACATTTACTTAAGGGAGACACAAAACCTGCCATTATTTGGGTTTCTAGCATGGTAAAAAGGAATAGAAATAGAGGAATGGACATGCATATGATGGAATTTGTGAAGCTATAGTGCGTAAGTCTGAAACTACAGTCATCTTAGGCACAAACCCTGAGAACTCTCCAAACCAGCATGACTACAAGAAAGTTATTTATCCAAATGAACTGTTGTGTCCTGGAATAGAGCTGTGTTTAGAGTGGCCTATAGAAGCGTGAACCCTAACAGCAGGATGGGAAAAACTGAAAAAATTCCAGAGAGGTACCAGCATAGGCAAGATGCTGTGTTTCTCCAACCAGGATGCAAGCTCCATGACAGCAAGGACTTTATGTTTCTAGTCAAATTTCATCACCAGCATTTAGTCAGCTCGATTCGGTATTCACCAAGTAAAATATGAACAGCATGTTGGCCAAGACAAGTTAGTTATACCAACACCATAGCTAATTATTTGCAGTACATACATTCATGCTTAAGTACTACTAAGTATCAAGTACTGTAAATTCATTTTGCATGGAAAAAGTAATAATTATGCCAATGAGTGATTATAATTCTAAGTGAATTATAAACTCAACTAACAGAAAACTTTCAAATTTCTTTCCATTAGTACCTGGGTAATCTTTTAGAAGCAGGTGACTCTGAAGCACTGCTCTTTTCCTTTATAGGTTAATTAATTGATTGCTCCTGAATAGCACTACTATTTGCACAATTGTTCCTGAATAGCACTATTACTTGCACTATTAAAGGAACCACTATCACTGTATGTAAAATAAGAACTTTCTTCTACAAACTCAATGTTTCATAGTAGAAATCCTACTTCATTAAAGAAAAAGTAAAACCCTGGATATAAGACAGTAGTAAATAATACTCTTTATAATTTCTAATTTTTTGGTATATTAATGATGAAGACATTGAAAATGTAACTTCACAACCTATAAAATTTCTTAATATTCTTTTAGCAAGATGATCTCTGCCAGATTATACATATTTTTTTAAAATTTACCTTAGTATTCTTGGTGTTATGGGTCAAAAGGAATATGCTCTTAAAATAAAACACAACTCTAAAATAAGAATCCACTTTCTCCTTTCTGCTGGGATTATTGCACTGATAGAATGCAAATCTGAACAGGTCAGGGCTCTTGATACTACCATGTCTTATAAACCCACTGAAAATGAACACAATATAGATGAAAGCAAAGAAGAAATGAGGAGAGTGAGTACACAAAAGGTATTATGTGACCTCTTGGGACAAGTTCCTCCTGGATTCAGCTGAGGCTGAAACAAAATTGATCCTTAATTCCCAATTTCATGAACAATATAGTTTGAGCTAGTTATGTGAGGCCTGCGTTCATAATGATCTTCACTAATACAGAGAGATATCTTTTTTCTTTCTTTAATTATTTTTTTATTTTTGAGATACTGAGAATTGAACCAGGAGCTCATATATGCTAGGTGTTCTACTACTAAGATATATCCACAGCCTTTTCTATATTTAATTTTAAAACAGGTTCTCAGTAGGTTAATCAGACTGGTCTTGAACTTGTAATCCTCCTGCAGAATCCTCATGTAGAATACTGCAGAACACACGTAGACTACTTCACCACTTTCAGTATCTTGTGGGAACACCTGGGTTATAGGCATGCATCACCACAGAGATATGTTTTTTGTTAAAGAATAAAGATTTGATATACAGACCACGCTCTTACCAAATAGATGGCACTGTGGGAAGGGGCAAAGATGGAGATGAATTTGGTAATGTACATATTATTTAAAATAATAAACAAAAATAAAATAGACTTGACAACTAGAGCAATGCCCAATGCTTGTGATTAACCCTAGAAAACATACTGGGTTCTAGAAAAGTAAAAGAAACACTATCAAGGACAAGAAGTTCAGTCCCTTCTAGTTATATGTGGGTACAGATAATACTTCACATCAAAACCTTTTTTTCTATGTCTCCTTATCATACTCAAGTGAATTCTCAGCATGGAAACTTTACTTTGACCATGCGATTATAAATTAATGATTCTCAACCTGGGTACCATAGACTCATGTAAGAAGGGGTTTAGAAATACTGTCTTTTAATCCTTGGCTAGGCAGGATCAGTGCCCCACCTCAGGCTGAAGCCTGCAAGAAGTTGGACCTTTGTCACTCTGCATCCCTTAAGAATATGAGATCAAAGTCTCAGGGCAGGGGTATGTGGTAGGACAGAAAAAACAAAATAGGTAAAAGTGAGACAAAGAAAATCACAATTTATAAGTTGTAAAGAAGACTGCAACTTCAGGACTCAGAGTTAACCAAGGTTGTCCATATCTGTATTCCCTGGGCTTGTTTATGCTTCTTTTCTTCTAGGTCCATCATGCCCCAAATCCCTTAAAGATTCTATAAGCCCATAAGTTAGGTTAATTTATAAATTAAAGGACAAAAACCTGATCTTAAAATGAAGAAACAGATTGACAGAGTTCCAATAATGTTTTTAGGTAAAATATCTTAGATCATCCATCTTAAAAAAAAAAAAAAAAAAAAAAAAAAAAAAAAAGACCAGGCCCTGCCTTTCTCCTATAAAAAGGGCCATTATATTCTTAGGGGTTTGTTTTTGTTGTTGTTGTTGTTGTTGTTGTTGTGTTGTTGTTCTTTTGAGACAAGGTCTCACTGTGTAGTTTAGACTGTTCTCGAACTCACTATGTAGCCCCAGGCTGGCCTCAGATTTATAGCAGTCCTCCTGCCTCAGCCTCCATAGTGCTGGAATTACAGGTGTGTGCCACCATGCCCAGCCAAAATGGGCCATTATCTTTCTGTAGATGGGCCACCTTCTTCTCCTGTAAACCAAGACCAAGATGGAACTTCCTGTAGTTTTACAAATTTCACAGATTTTCACCACCACAAACACATAAATATTCCCACCTCCAAACTATAATGTGCCTCTAGTTTGAGGGTCTGCACCCTATTTCACTGAGTGTGTACTTTTAAAATTCTGCCTAATAAATCTTTTTATGCCTCTTAAAAAATATTGTCTTTAGTCTAAGAACCATTAGGCACAGGATCTGACTGTAAGTGGGTGTCAATAAAAGTGAATTAGTGATTCTGACTCTAATTTTACTGTATCTGTTTCCTCCACCCCTAAATATGGCACCTAGAGTGATTTCTCTGTTTTTCTCTGCTATCCAGAGAATTTGCTGCTATAATTATGAGATGAAGCCTGACCACAGCCCTGAAGGTAGCTCTGAAAGTAGCCACTGGGAGAGTTTAGATTCTTTTCCTTTACTCTCCTGCACTGAAAAGTGAGAGCCACTTCACAGCTGCTGTTTTCAGGCCTGTACCAGGAGTCATAAGGACTCCTACCTCCTTTCTGACAGGACAGCAGGACACTTTTGGTGTGGGCGATTTTAAATGGTGTGAAGGTTCAAAAGTGTGAGCTATGAAAAAAGAGTTGTGGAGTTAAATATATTGTAATCTTTCTATAACCCCCACAAACTCCCAAGACCCCACAACAATTTCTAAATGGACTATTTCAAGTAATTCTCATAAAATCGAAAGCCCTGTAAATACAGGTTCAGAATTTCCCCATGGGAGCAATGGCCTGATGTGGAGGGGTGTGAGCCCCAGCCACTGTCTGCTGCTTCCCTCCCTTGGAAGCATAGTTTTTTCTCCCTCTCCTGTTTTACCTACTGGACTTGCATTTCCTGGTCACAATGTTTAATTAGTTCATTAATAAGTAGATCTATAGCTAGCTATTTCATACCTCTAATTTTTTCATTCTTCAAGCTACATCCTGCCCTTTTATTCATCCTCCCCTTTGGTTTTCTCTTCTTGAAAGCTAAAATTCAGAGTTCCTTTTATCCGGATTTCAGTGGCACAAAATTTTGCCTGTTGGGAAGCCTATCTACTGTGAGACCTGAACCTTCTAGAGACAGTCCCATTGTCTTTTTATAATTTTTAGAGGGTTACATTATCCTTTGCACAAGCCAAAAGAGCTACATGGGTCTAGTGGGCACTTTCCTAAAATAAAGAAAAATGAGAGAATAAAAATTTTCACTTTGATATTTACTTCATGTGATCTTTTTTTAGATCATTGTACACTCCAGATAATTCTGTTAAAAGAAATCTAACTTTTATCCCCTGCTTGTTCCTTGGCTGCTGATGAATCAGAAGAGTCGGATTCGGCTTTGTAAATGTTACTATTTCAGAATTGACAAAATATTTCTTAAATCTCCATTGGGTATAATATTGGGCAAGGCAACAAAATCGCCATAAAATAGTTCCCTGACCTCTAGCTTTGAAATTATGTGAAGGATGCTTGAGAACAAAGAACTCTTTTCCCTCTGCATTTATACATTCAATATGAATCACACTATTATAGTCTATTTAAGTACATGATTTGGTTGACCTATTATTTTCTTATTCATTCAAGTTGCTTCATCTGTGCATGTTTTATCTCTTTCTTGTGGCTAGTGGCTGCTCAGTATAGAGCACTAGAATTTGCAGACCATTGACTTTCTTCCTCAGATCTCCAAAAAATTGAAAGTGAGAGAAGTTTGAGGGAGGGTCACTGGTAGGAGACTATTACCATAGTCTACTTTTGAAGGATAATAAAGATGCAGGTCAGGGTTATAGTAGTGGAAATGAAAAGCAAGGCATATATTCATTACCTGATAGAAGGGTAATCATAGAAATCTTCTTGAAAGCTGAAGGCCAAGAAGAATTTCTTCAGGTATTGGAAGAGCTTCAGCCAAAATCTGTTCTCTAGAATTCAAGTTTCATAGACTTTTAAGATAAGAAAATATCCTAATGAAAATGTAAAATAAAAGATTCTTAGGCTGGGGGTGTATCTCAGCAGTAGAGCATATGTTCAGTATGCATAGGATCCTGCAAGCAAAAAAATATTCTTTAAAAAAATAAAATAAAAGTTTTATATATGTATTATAGGAAACAGTTTGTTGAATGTCTTTTCAGAGATTTTAATATATTAATGTGCTTTGTGATTCTGCACAAGAGTGGAATTATTAGGTCACATTTCCTAAATTAATTTGAGTAAACATTAAATCTCACAGCACAATGTTTCGTACCTGAGGCATGTGGTGGTGAAATGTGAATTCCAAAGAGCTGGTCAGCCCTGTTCCTGTAGCCTTGTTTGTTGCTACCTGTAGGCCGCACTCTTCATCTTACCTCTCTCTCACAAGTATATGCACTGCCCTCTCAGGGGCTCCTTGACTGGCTTCCCATGCTTTCCTCTGAAATGTGGGTGGAAGCCTCCCATTCTTCAGTCATGAAAAACCATTACCATGTGAATGATTCCAAGATTGGCCACCAGCTCAAGCAGTAGACAGACGCCCTTGGACCATGGCTACAGTGGTCTCTAGTACCCAGAGGGTTGAACTCAGGGAAACACTTCCCTAGGTCACCCTAAATAAGCAGGGTCCCTTGGGGTTCTCGCCTCAACGCAAAGTTCTTCAAAGAGTACCCTTTTACAACCTTGAGCCTAGATAGGGTCTGGCCAATACCAGAGATGCTCTCAAGTTATCTTTCCTTTTGTCCTGAAGAAAACTACTTGGCTTCTTTTTAATAACACTAATCTTTCTACAATCACACTTTTCTTGGCCCCAGTTTTACACAGCAAGGCTTGAAGCATCCCAAATACTTACTGAGAGAAAAATGAATGAGTATTCATGTAATAGAATATTGTTGTGTTCAGCAACAGAACAAAGCAGTTGAAATGAATCAACTACAGTGAACTGCAAAAAAAAAAAATTGGATGAATCCAGCAATATGTAAGCTAAAAAAGTAAAAACCAAAAGATTATATACTGTATGGTTTTATGATGGTGTAGGTATAACCAAAATAACAGGTAGTTTTTAAGAATATATATGTGCAATAAAACATGAAATTTAGAGTGATGTTTCCCAAGGTAGAGGTATTTGGGGATGTTTCATTAGATCTAGATCATCATCAAGGATCTAGTTTTTATTTTGTAAATGGGTAGTTCATGATGTTTATTATAATTATTAATTCATTTATTAATATTGGGGATATATACCTATATATAGTAAAACCTTAGTTTGCAAGCATAATTTGTTCCAGAAACATGATCATAATCCAAAGCACTTGTATATAAACTTCCCCATAAGAAATAGCGAAAACTCATATAATTTGTTCCACAAATCAAAAATATTCATATAAAATAATTTCAATACTGTAATATCATACAAAGTAATACATAAAATACAAAATACAAAGAAAAAATTAACCTGCACTTACCTTTGAAAATTTTTGTGGCTGACGTGAGAGAGACAAGAGAGAGCAGGGTTATCATATAGGATGATTTTCACTATCACTAATGGAATCACTGCTATCTATTGGCTCAGTGGAATCTTTTTCTTTTAGTGCAAATTTAACAAGAAACCTATCCAATGACACTTGCTTTTGCCTCCTTTTGAGGATTTCATGGAAACGTGACATCACATTGCAGTGAACAAATTTGTTGCTTGCATTGCTATGGGCCTTATTCGGGTGGTGCTTTTCTACAAAATTTTGCACTATTTCCCAAATTTTACACATCTCCCTAATCTTATTTAAAGTGAGGGATTCCTCCACCTTTTTCTCCTCTTCTGCAGATGAGATCTCCTCCATAACCTCTTACTTTTGAGAGACAATCACCTACAATCCCATGACAAGAGAGAAAGAGAAGAACTATTGGCTCAATTGTGATCGTGTGACATTTGGCATCACATACCTCTTGTATTGCAAGACATCACTCATTTATCAAGTTAAATTTATTAGAAATATGTGCTCAAATACAATTCCAGACCTGATAAAGAAATCTCCCAAAATACCCATATCTGATTTGTATGTCCAGTGTTTCTTGAGCTTTTAGTATCACACAATTACGCATCCATGGTAAATACTCCGAATTAGCTTATTTAGCCCCACATCCTCCATTTTAACATGTAAGACCAAAAGCTATAGACTTCCTTGCAGCCAGACTTGCACACCAGGAAATTATAATCAGATGAGACTTTGATTTAGAACTGAGCCACACAGAACGAGACACAGGATGCCATGCCATTTTGTTGTTGTGGACAATGGTACTGGCAAAGAAGCAGTGGGTTCCGAAGCAGACACTGGAATATCAGCTTCCTGAGTGTGCAGTTTCTTGATCTTTGCAGAGGCAACCGCCCCCCAGTTTGACTTGGGAAGTTGTTCTTGGAAGACTAGCCTCAAGGGCAATTTTTTGCCTCCTCATGGTACAATAAGCCATAAAATACCCTTCAATAAATCTCTTTTAAGCTTACTGAATAGATTCTGTTCTCCGCAACTTAACCCTAGTTGATACAATATCCATAACAGAAAGTTTTCTGTTTCTTGGTTCGTCAGATAACTGTAAAAGAAGAACAACTGTCATTGACTAATCTTTATAATTAGTCTTTTTTCTGATCAAAAAGAGCTGAATCCTTTCTGTGTTTCAATTTAAATAGGAATGGAACATATGAAAATAGGATGAAAATTTTTTTTAATCTTAGGTTCATATTATTTGAGATAGCCAATAAATGTCTTAGTAGCACTGAATTGCTATGTGCCTATCGTATTTCTTTATAATGAAACAATATTGTGCTTATTGAGTATTAAAATTCTATAAATGTAGAGAGGTGTATGACAGTGTGATAATTAAATAAAATTCAACTTGCTATTAAAGTCACATCTACTCAGATGTCCCCAGTACATAATTATTAATGAAGAAGGCTTATTACAATCCCACAGTGACAGGAAATGTATGTGATGTGGATACTTGCTCGGCTGGGCCATTCATCCAGCTAAAAGGACTCACTAGGATATCTTTTCATCTTCAGAGAATGGCTTAGTCTCTAAGCAGGAGTCCTACATGATTATACAGTGTGGCTTTTAACTGAGAGATGCCTCAAGGGGAAATAGTCTCTGTAAATGGCATTCCTGGAGAGGAGCCTTCTCTTGTGTACATGGTGAATATGTGACAAAATTACAACAAAAACATGAGAAATTATGGTAGCATAATTATACCGTATGTATATACTGCTAGGTTTATTCTTCTTATTATTGTTTTCTGCTATGAATGTAGTAGAGTGAGTCATATTAAAATTGTATGATAAAAGGCATTTCATTAACATGTATATCTTGTAGAAGGGCCAGCCATACATACCATGGGGCTGAGGGGCGTGCAGGATAGTTGGGGGAGACTGTCTAGAGAGGGAACTGACATACTTGAACATCTGGATGCTCCAGTAGATAGTCTTGAGAGAGCTGGAAGGAAAGGGGAAAAAAAGACAATCAAAATATAACGTGTACAGATACAAAATTCCTTTGGCGACTATGGTCATTATGTATATTTAAAATGCACCAATAAAATTTACGTCAAAAAACAGACAGAAAACAAATGGTAGATCTGATGCCGAGTCGAGGCTGAAGACCCTACTGGGCCCGTAAAAGAAGTTCATGGGGAAGAGCCAGAGTGAAGCAATAGTGAGAAAGAAGCATACACATTAAGAGCATATCCATCTCAGCTTCTATTCTGCTGAGAGGATATAATCTGTTCTAAAGAATGCTAGAAAACCTTGTATAAACACAAATTAAACTACCTTCACAAGGTACAGTATGTGTGTAAATACAGATCCATCACCATGTTAAATAGATAATTATTTCCAAGGTCTCAATATGCCTTTTATGAAACATAGGCACTTTTGCCATCATAGGTCCATTCTTCCATTAGAAAAAAAGTATAAATTATACTTTTACCTGCACTGAACTACAAGCATAATCTGCATTGGATTTATTATTAGGTATTCATTATTATAGTAATTTTTTCTTCACCTTTTAAAAGAAATTCAAATTAGGATATTTTCATGAGTCCTGAAAATATTGTAGACTATATCCACACAGAAAGATAATATTGTATACCTAATGGATAAGACAACTCTGGAAATTTATAATTCATCTGTGGATTAGACATAAGGGAGTTTTGTAGAGCATAGGTTATAATTCAACCCTTCTCATTTCTTTTAAGAGCTCTTCAATTTTCTTTCAAGGTGGGCTTTATGTTCTTCATGTACTTTTAAAAATGGATGACTTGTTTGTCAGCAGATACTTTCTGTTCTAAGTACATCTGTAAATTGGCTGTCAGTTTTTAACTGGTTGTCATTCCTAAGCTAGAAATTGATGCCTTTTACTTTCCTGTCTCCCTTAAGGAAATAATGTGATTTTGAGCTGATTCACCTTAAGGATATAATGAGCTTCCCAAAATCAGATTGTTTCCTCAGAGCATCAACTAAGAAGTAAGAAAAAGCATTGAGAGAAAAGATGGAGAATTCATCAGAGAAGTTGCAAAGGACCCAGTGAAAAACAAAAAATGGAATGCGTGTGGTCAATTTATTGCAGATTCAATTTATATAAAGTTGTAGGGATAGTGGGATTGATAGAAAGGAGTAAATAGGATTGGGTCCCTACCACTTGCGTACCCCCATCTGCATCTAGAATGTAGCTAACACATAAAAAGCTGACAGCTTGTGGGCAGCTGCTAGCAGCTTGTGGTTCCTCACTGCCCACTACCAAATACGATGTGTGACATTCAGCTTCCCCCAAGTCCTCTAACTCCCTAACCGAAAACGAAACTAACCGCAAGTTCCTTGCCCTCGGGCTGGCAAAAAAGGAGGGGTCTTGTGTCCCCCTTTTTCCTTCACACCCAAGAGAGAACAGGAAGAGCCCCTCACCACGCTTAAAGCTCCCTGACTCATCTTACCTCCTCCGCAGACAATGAGCATAACAATTACTCAAGTAGGGACCCCTCCTGGGAGTGGATGGTAACGGCCCCCAAAACCTTATAAAATCTGTAACGCTGGACACACTCAAGTGGTGTTCCAGCTCTGAACACCCCCACCTTCCTGTCGGAGGTGGCTTTTGCTTTCCTCTGATAATTAAAAAAAACCTCTCAACTTCAGTCTCGCTTGCCTCCTCTTCTTTCTAAGATGGAGAGAGAGATACTTTCCGGGCTAGAGTGTCGGGGTGCTCGGACCCCAGACCCTCTCCAAACACGACAAAGTGAATTGCTCCTTTTCCTACCATCCTACAGCTGTAACAGTCTCCTTGTGTGTCTCATTCCTTATACAGCCTGAAATAAAATAAGCAAAGATCACCTAGCACTAATCATGGGATGAATAGTAAACACGAATATGATACTTTTGGGAATCTATATGTTAATAAAACGATTACATTTTTTATTTGAAAACATATTAGGGGTGATTTTATATTATATTCAGTAATATAATTTCCTTTTCTTAGTCCTGGACAGACCAAGTCGGATAAAGGGCAGCACTGGTCACACATCCTTTTAAGACCCTGAAATAAAACTGTAAAACTTTTCTCTATAAAAAGGTACAAGCCATATTAAGAGGGACGTTTATAGCAATCAGCACCTCCATTTAAAAAATCAGAATGATCTCAAGTAAACAACCTACTGTACCTTGAAAAACAAGAACAAATGAAACTCCATATTAGTAGAAGAAAAGAAAGAATAAAAACTAGAGCAGAAATAAAATGGAGCTTAAGACACACATAGACAAAAAAAGATCAATTTTTTAAAAAGGGGGAGGTGTTTTTATTTTTTGGTACTGGGGATTGAACTCAGGGCCTTGGGCTTGCAAGGCAAGCAAACCACTGAGCTAAATCCCCAGCCCCTAGAAGTGGGTTTTTGAAAAGATAAAACTGATAGACCCTTAGCTAAACCAAGAGAGAGAGAGAGGGAGGAAGAGAGACTTAAATAAATAAAATCAACAGATGCAAAGAGAGGTATTAAAACTGATACTATGAAATACAAAGGATCAGTAGAGACTAGTATGAACAACTGTACATCAACAAATTTGATAACCTAGAAGATATGCACAAATTCCAGGATGCTAAGCTTTACCAAGAGTGAATTATGAAGAAACAGAAAACAAGAACAGGCCAATAATAAGTAATGAGATTGAACCATTAATAAATAAAAGTCTTCCACCAAAGAAAAGCCCAGGACCAGCTGTCTTCACTGCCGAATTCTGCCAAGTATTTAAAGCAGAACTAATACCAATTCCTTTCAAATTATTCCAAAAAAGTGAAAAGGGAGGATTTCTTCCAAACTCATACTATAAGGCCAGAATTACACTTATACTGAAACCACACATGGACACAACAAAATGGAAAGCTACAGTCCAATATCCCTGATGAGCACAGATGCAAATATCCTCAACAGAATATTAGCAAACTGAATACAGCAGGGCACTAAGAAGATTACTCAACATGATCAAATGGGATTTACCCAGGGATCCAAGGATGGTTCAACACACACAAATCAATAAACAGCACAACCCACGTTAACAGAATGAAGGACAAAATCATATCACCTCAGTAGACCCAGAAAAAACATTTGATGAAATTCATAAAAACCATGAACAAATTAGATATAGAAAGAATATCACATGATACAGGCCATATATGATAAGAACATAGCTAACATCATACCGAAAGCTTTCTCTTCAAGCAAAAGATAAAATTGTGTCATTTGTGATGATACAATGGAACTAGAAGACATTATATTAAATGAGTCAGGTACAGAAAGTCAAATAATTCATGATTTCTCTCATGTGTGAGATCTTAAAAAAAAAAAAAAAGGTGATCTCATAGAATTTAAAAGTCAAAGTTAAGTTTACCAGAGGTTAGAGAGAGTAGGAGGAAGGGAAGTGTGAGAAAAGTTTTGTTGATGGGTACTGTGTTATAGTGAGCTAGCAGAAATAAGTTCTAGTGTTTTATTGCATAGTAAAATGCCTATAGATCAATAATGTACTGTGTACTGCATATTTCAAAAAAGGAGAAAGGATTTTAAATGTTTTCATGACAAAGATATGGTAAATGAGGAAATATATTTAACCTGATTTAAATAATATAAAGTGTATCACATGGTACTCTATAAATCTATACAATTATCATGTATAGCAAAAAATAAATTTATAAAAAGAAAATTAAAGGCAAATTTCACTTATGATCTTGAATGTAAATGAGAAATGAAATAAATAATAGGTGAGATACTTTTACCAAGTTGATTTATACCAGGAATGGAAGATCAGATTAATAAAAGAAAACCAATTAAGGTAGTTAACCTCATCAACAACTAAAGGAGAAATTCATATGACCATCTCATTATTTGCAGAAAAGGCATGCATAAAATTCATTTTTCAATCATCTTGAAAGTTATAGCAAATTTACATCATTTATAATTTTTCCCTAAAACTTTTTAGATTAAAAGAGAATGATATAGGAATATTTTAATAAGGGATAGCCACAAAAATCTGCAGTAAATATCATAATAATAATATATTAGAAAACTTTTCCTTTGAGGCCAGAAATAATACAAGGATGCTGCTATTCATATTTCTGCCTAATTTTATACTGCAGGTTCTTGTGAGAACAATTAAATAAGAAAGAAAAGATACAGTAAGAGTAAGGTCTGAAATTTTTCACTTTTCATAGATAATGTGAACATATGCTCTAAAAATCCAAAAGAACTTACAGACAAATCATCATTATTAATGATTAGTGAGCTAGCGGGATGTAAAATCAACTTTTAAAATCAGAACATGATAATACTGAAACTACAGAACAATCCTATGGTCTATTAATAAATTATAGTGTAATCATACAAAAGCTTATATATAGCAATAAGAGTGAATGAATTATAGATACATGCAAGTTTACAAATTTTACAAGAACAAAAAAAGAATACTAATTTACATTATGAGTCTCTTTATATTCAGTTCAAAATCAGACCTAAATTTGTTATTGTATCTATTTTTAAAATTTGTTACATCGCATTTTTGTATCATAAATTATGTACAATTAAATGCACCTGTGTCTTACAAAAGTAGCGGTCTGCCCTCCACCACCCCAATCAAGATACAGAATTTCCTTCACTCCCAGAAGTTTTCATGTGTCCTTCTGCAATGAGTCCCCAAGTCCCAGCTTCAGACTGCCACTAATATGCTCTCTATCATTCGAGGATTCCATTTATATAAAAATTTACAGCAGAAAACACTGCCTTCAGACAAGTTTTTCTTCATGCTTTTGGCTTTAATTAATCACCATCTTAATGTTCCCAGAACACTGCCACATTTTTTTCTGGATGTCAGTTAGTGTAATTTTCATCAGTTAGAATAGTTAGATTATGCTGTGGTAATTTAAAAAAATGACAAAATCTCTGATAGAACACACTTATTTCTCAGTCACGTCAAATCCTTCGTTAGTCTAGCTCCTTCTGGGGACAGCCGTTCTCCATGCAGCACAAGGTAACAGTTCTGGCCTCTTTCAGTTTCGTGCACCTCTCTATCAACATGCACCCCCATGATCACCAAGGAGATGAGAAAGAGCTAGGGACTCACCGCTGGCAATTAAATGCTTGCACACAGAAGTACCTGTGCCATATTACGTCACTGGCTAAAGCAAGGCACATACTCATGCCCACCTTCAAGAGGGCAGGGAAGCACAATTCTCCCACATGCCCAGAAGGAGAGGAACATAATGAGCCCCATAATGTTCACCACAGTTACGTATCAGAATTCAGCCAAAATACATTTTATATTTTGCAAAGATGAATTGAGGAGTTGGGCATTTAGCTCAGTGGTAGAGCGCTTACCTAGCAGCACTCCCCTCTCTCCAAAAAAGATTAATTGAGTCCCACTTGAATGGGAAAAGCAATGATATTAATATTTGTACATACACTCCCAATTCATATATGGAAATTTGAATCCCGATAAATGGCCCCACATAAATTTGTATGTGGGGCCTTTCACAGGTAATTAAGCCCTGTAAGTGGATCCCTCATGAATGAAACTAGCACTCTTGTTTAAAAAAACAAAAAACTGCTCACTAGCTTGCTACCTTTCTACCATGTGAGGATATAAGAAGTCTACCACCTACAACCAGGAAGAGGGCCTTCATCAGAACTTTATTGTAGCATGAATCATGTACAATTAAATGAACCTGCTTAAAATTATTTTACTGTGTCTTACAAAAGTACATGTCTGCCCTCTACCACTCCAATCAAGATACAGAATTTCCATCACTCCAAATTAATATTTGGAACCTCACTCTTGGACTTACAGTCTGCAGATCTGTGAAGAATGAATTTCTGTTGCTGATAAACCATGTGGTTTATGATATTTTATTACGGCACCCAGAATTAAGACAAGAAGCACAATGATAATAGTATTTTGCTTTTGGCTCATTCATTAGCATTTATAAGGCATTTTCCCAACATATTTTTCATTAGCTTAGTCGGCAAAAAGTTTTAAGCACTGATTCTGGGCTAGGCACAGTGATACGCCTAGAACATAGTCTTCAGGAATAAGACACAGGCTCTGCTCTTCCCCTTGACAATATCATGTGGTAACCACAATATCAAAACTTGCATAGGGACAATTATATCGCAGAAGAGAGAGTACTCAAAACCTTAGGATAGAAAGGAAAGGAGAGAAAGATAAGACTTCTTAGATGGGGTGATACTCAAGTTGAGGTTTTAAAAATAAGTAGCAGTTAATCAAGCAGAAGAGAAAGAGAGGCGAGACTCCTAATTTAGGGAACAAGAAAGACATACACAAAGGCACAAAGTTATCTTATGTACTCCCAGCAAAACTCCAGGAAATAGGTATTGACCATTCTCCCAATTTTATAGATAAGGAAACTGGGCATAAAGAAGGAAATCATATTCTCAGTTCAAAAGCAGAATAGAACTCAAGGCAGAATAGAACTCAAGTCTTTTATCTCCAAATCCCAACACTTATTTAAGCAATGATCATACGTAAATCACTCAGCTTACCAGATTAATGCTCGGCATAAAGTAAGTACTCAGTAAAGAATGGTAAAATATAAAGCTCTAGATGGCTCTTTCATCTGTGTGCTCCATACAGGCAGAAACTGTGTCTCTTTCGTTCATTATTAACTCTCTGGTTTCTAGTACGTGACACAGTACAGGTGCTCTGTAAGCATTTATTGAATGGATGAATGAATTTCTCAGTTTTTACCTTAAACCAATTTGAAAAGTTCCCATGATCTTTTTGAACCCTAAAATAATCCTTTAATTTGCACTCGAAGAACTTCTATGTTTTATCCATTTTTCATTACGACATAGAGAAATTAGGACACAGAAGTGTGGGTCACAGGGACAGAGCCTAGTTCTGTGTGAGTTAAATGACTGAATGGCAGACTCATGTCTGTCATTATTCATCTGAAATGACACATCTGTGTGGTTTAAACCTTCAGAGACTGGAGATTTATTACACATTAGTGATTACTTCAAACATCAGAGATTAATGAGGCATGAGAGATTACTTCAGATTTTAGTGATCTCAGGAGTTTAGTAAACACTGCAGGCTCTTCAGTCAGTGTTGAAAGGTCTGATGGGGCCACAGCAGGCCTTATTTATAGAAACTTTGGTTCTGCACCAGCAGTGGATCTGCCCTTTTATTTTGAGAGAGGATTCAAAACACAGTTCGGGGTGATTGCACACCATTCTTATCCCAGTGATATATCAAAGTGCTTCAGCCATATTAGTATTAACCATATTTTTTGTGTGGCTATTCAGACAGTCTTGTTTCAGAAAACACGGAGGCTAAGGGTCACCTGTCTGACAGTCAAATATTCGTTTTAAGTACTCTCTGCACTGAAGAGTCCTTAAGAGGTCACTAATGCATATTGGAGGGGAGGGGGAGAGAGAGAGAAACAGGAGGCATAGTCTTTGATCTTAAGAAGGATGCAAAGCAGATAAATATAAGTGAATAATAAAAGAAGTCTTGAATCAAATGCCAAATGTTTGTGTAATGGGACTACTAGAAGACAGGCACCAGGGTTCTGAGAGTACTCAAGATGACTTATTAAAGGAAACAGGACTTGAGCTATTTGAATTTGAATCATCCCTTCTACCCATGGACTCCTGTGAGTCAAGTACACAGTATTTTACTCCATGCTGCTTCCAGAATAGGGCTCATAAAATTATTCATGGGCTGCTCACTCTGTCTGGAATATTTTTTCCTCCATTTTCTTGCCTAGCCAAATCACCGTTCAAGTCCCAGTTCAACTAGTTTCCTCTTCTAGTGCCTTCTCTTATCTCCTTTGGCACCTGTTATAGTTGATATCTGGATGTACCCCCAAAGCCTCATATGCTCATAGGTGGGGCCTTTGGGAGGTGATTGAATCATGGAGGGATGATACTCATTGATAGGTTACTCCACTGATGAATTTATAGCTAAATGTGATGTGGGAAGTTGAAGCATGGCTGGAGGGGGTAGGTCACTGGGGGTACAGCCTATAAAGGTTTATCTCCTCTCTGCTCTTGCCTTCACCCTCTCTGATTCCTGCCTGTCATCCCAGGAGCTACTCCTCTGCCATGCTAACTTGCCCAAGAGCCAGCTGACTATGGACTGAAACCTCTACAAAATATGCACCAAAATAAGCCTTTCCTCCTTTAAATTCTAGATGATGGGTACTGTGTCTTAGTGATGAGATAGCAACTAAGACAGCACCTGAGCAAAAGTCAGTCATTCCCTTCATCTGTGGTCCTATGCCCCTAATGAACACTTAACCGCATTGTTGTGTAATGAATTATTCACGTGTCTTTTCTCCTCACTGGGTGCCTGGCAAGTCAGGGGCTCTCAGTAAATCTCAGGTCACATGAATACATGGATAAATTAACTGGAGAAGAGCTTTCTAATGATATACCAGTGGGAAAGCCAATAAAATGGGTTACGTCTTAATTTAAAATACCTTTGAAAAGACAAGCCAAAGGGAGGGAGGAAAGAGGGAGGAGGAGATATGCTTAAATAAGTTCAAGAAAAATATTGGAGCTTTTTTGTTAATGTTTCAGAAAATAGGAGGCCTCCATATTCCCACTTCTCAGAGCTATCCACTATTAACATATTGTTGTTTCTCCAGCAGTTTTCTATGCATATAAATACATTGACAAATTTCCCTTCAATTTATATTCCTACTATTCATGTAAGAGAGTGCCCCAAAATCCAGTCAAGCAACAAATATTTATTATGTGCTTAGAAACTGCCATATAATGGTAAACAAAACAGGCATTATCTTTGCCTCCCATGGATTTTACAGAATAGTAGATAAAACAGGAACTAAAAACTATAAATTATTAAGTAAATAATTCAAATGTGGAAAAACATCCACACCATTTCTGTGGATATTTCCAACACGAGCACGATATGACGAATATGGTGTTTAAGAAGATTAAGCTGGCAGCAGAATAGATTAAAAAGGGGCAATATGAACTGAAAAAAGAAGTTATGGGTAATGGCAGTGGAAATACAGAAACAAAGCCAAAACCAAGAAATACTCACAAGTAAAATTCTTAATCTGTGGTCCATGAACTCTTTAGGGGGTGCGAGGATAAACTTCAGAATTTTTGAAACCTCAAACTTAGACTTTATGCCCCATTTATATGTGTATTTTTCTGTGAGCTACAAGTTTTATAGTTTTCACCAATCTTCTTGTAGAAGCAATACAGCATAATGTTTTAAGATCACTACAAGGGTTTAGTTTATGAGTCAATTTCAATGGGCTAAGGAATACTCAAAAAGTCTTATTTCTGGGTGTGCCTGTGGTTTTTTTTTTAATAGATTAGCATTTGAATCAGTAGACTGATTCAAAGATCCACTCTTACTAATCTGAATGGACATCATTTAATTAGTTGAGGATCTGAATTAAGCAAAAATTTAAAGAATGAATCGCTCTCTGCTTGAACTGGGACAGCCATCTCGAGTGGTCCCCAAACTCAGCCTTTCTGACTCAGATCAGGACTTATATCACCAGCCTGTCAGCTCCCAGACTTTCAACCTGGGCTCAGTCCAAGATCTTCTGCTTTGGGCTGGAACTACTGTACAGGATTGGCTTTCCTGGGTCACCATTTTACAGAAAACAAATAATGGAACTTCTCAGCTTCTATAGTTGTGTGAGCCAATCCTGATAATAAAACTCGTTTTGTACATGTATATACTATATCTTACTGGTTCTATTTCTTCAGAGAACCCTAACTAATCTAATCATTAACTTTGAAGTTAGAAACTGTAAGCTCACATCCCATCATTTATTTGTTTTGAGACCTTAGAAAGTTGCTTAACCTTCTAGAGATAGCAAAACAACAAAGTGTCTTCCACTCAATAATTTTTATTCTGTGTGGGTCTATTACCCAAATATAAAAATCAAATGGATTAAAAGTTACAATAGAAGCATGAAGGACACGATATAACACTTCTGCACTGCCCAGATTTTAGAATTCTAGGAGCAATAAGATGATAGATTTACTTCAGTAAGTCTAAAGAGTTTAGATCACTTTGTGATTATCAAAAATGTTGATTCTTATTTTCATTGAATACTAAAATCAGGTGTTGGCAGTGTCAAAGAGACGAAGAGAAGAAAGTTTGGTAGCAGAATGGGGCTGTGCAAGGTAACTCCTAACTGAGCTTCAAATTCTGAGCATTCATAAATAGATATTATTTACAAGGCAACTAATAAAAATCAATATCATTGGCTGATGGAGGGGCTGGAGGAGAGCCATTTAACCTGAACCTTATGACATTTCTTACAAATAATAATGTACATATATATGCAGAGACATCCTGAGAAGATTCAAAGAAACTGTCAATGATCATACAACTTAACATTTGTATGTCACTGACAGTCTGCCCCACCCATAATGCACTGTAACTTAATATGTTTATCTTACTTTTCCTTTTTTTGTAAATTGACTACTATAGTCATGTTTTTATATTTCCTTCATTATTATGCATACAAATCTTAATTATTTATAAGTAATGAAGTTATATTGCATTTTTTAGTGTTTTGCAATCTTTTGACTTAAAAAAATTTCTTCAGTGCAGAAACCACAAAACATAGATGTGATCTAGCTTTCTCATGCTTTTGGCAATAGAGATCTGCTAAGCCTCTGTGGTAAATGTGGTGCAGAGGGCACATGGAGCTACGAAAGCACAAAATTTTCAAGAAGTTCCAAGAGAATTTTTGTCCCAGTCATATCTTGAAAATTGAAACAATAACAATGACAAAAACTCCCACAGATATTTCTATTTTCCACTGAGCCAATATTTAATTATCTTCATTATGACAAGTAACAAGTTCTATTTGAGAATCTATCATTTTCCTAAGTATTGTAGGAAATAAAAAGTAAATTTAAAATATATAGTATTTTGTTTGCAAGTTCCCACAATAGATGTGGTATCAAGATTCATGTCTAAGAAATGATTATAAAACAATACTAGATAAATCCTGGATGGTCCAACAAGATGTTATTTTTTACTGCTTCTCTTTTAATGTCAAAGAGGTCTATTTGGAATATCTAATGATTTCAAGCCCAAAATATATTATTTCAGACTGTATGATGCTAAATGCTTATCTCTTCTTGCATGCCTTAGTCCATTTTCTGTTGCTATAACAGAATGTCTGAGACTAGCTAACTTACAAGGAAAAGAAATTCATTTTGGTTTCTAGCTGCACAGGCAGGGAAGCCCAAGATATAGCAGCCACATCTGGTGAAGGTGAAAGCTAGTACTGCTTCAACTCATGGTGAAAAGTAAAAGGACAAACCAGAATTTATGAAAGCCAAAGAAACAAAACATGAGGAACAATCTTGCTTTTATAATAACCTATTTTCAAGAGGCAGGCTCACTTTATAACAACCTGCTCTCATGACAAGTATCCTAGACCCACAAGATTGAGAACTCCTTCAGGAATATCATTAATCTCTCATAACCACCTAATCAGCTCTTAAAGGTCCTACCTCTCAACACCAGCACATTGGGAATTGAATTTCAACATGCATTTCCAAGGGACAAACATAGCAGCCCCTTGTTCTACTATCTAAGGGGACTCATACTTCTTGTCATAGGCTATCTGCAACCCGGTAAAAAGTCCTGCCTTCATACAGAAATGGGATCTTCCTAAACAATGTGTAAAACACTAGCACATTCCACATTCATCATCCCTTTAGGAGAAAAGCTGGTTCTCTGCATCCCAAGTTACCCAAATTTATATCATATGAGTCTGTTACCTGGCTAAATCAATTGAACAAAAATTGAGGCTTCGGGTAACCACCAACAGCTAAACATAGTACTCATGAGCACTTACTGTGAGTCAAGCACCATGCTGAGAGCTTCACTTGATTGTTTTATTTAGTCTTCACTATAGTCCTCTGAGGTTGGTTGGAGTATTTTTAAATGCATTTTAAAAGTCATACATATACAGTCACAGAGATATCCTGACAGAATTCAAAAAGTAATCAATAATCATCCAACTCTGTGCACATGTATCTCACCAGCAAATCACAGCATCCATCACAGAGGCTTAGTAACTGGGCCGAGGCCACCGGCCAGTAAATGAAGTTGTAGGGGCTCTAATCCAGAATCCTTTATTTTCCTGAATGCCCTTACTCTTAACCCAAAGCTTATATGGTGGCCTCATTCTGCTCGTTTGCTCATTCTGCTCCATTCTGAACTACTGATTTAATCAAATCCTCTCTCCCTGGAGGCCATCTTGATTATGACATTTATACAGTGAGAAGATGGAAGGAACAGAAATATAGAAGTAAATATAGTAAATAAAGGAGAGTGTGGATGTTAGCAGACATCAGGAAGGGTAAACAACTATGGTAGCCAGGCTAAGGTAAGGTCACAGTAATGCTGGGTCACTTCTAATGTCCCTGATATTCAACATTCCAGGTCTCATCAGGCTTAATGGTGTGACATTTCCTCAAAGAAGTCATCTGAGCACATCTGTGGTCCCTACTCCCTTAGCAAATCTAACACAGAAATGATTTTTTGCTTGGGCAAGATGCAATTTCCTAAATAAATTTCCATAGCAGAAAGCAACTCTGATAACATCCCTAGCAGCAGCAATACATGCAGTGCTCTTTGATTAATGTCAAAGATTACACGCACTTATGCAAAAAAAAAAAGAAAAAAAAGAAAAAAAAAGATTACCCGCACGTCAGGAGAATTTAGGCGATAATTTGACTACAAACAGACATCTGCTAAAAGCTTACTTGAAGCAGTATCTGAGAGTAAGTCTGAGAGATTTGTTAGTTTTCCAGACCTTTAGTTTCTTGAAATCCTCTCCCAGAATTAAATCAGGTCATTATTGAGTAAAGATTTAGTATTATAGTTTTTGGTCTAATGGAGAGTCATTTAAAGAGCAACATTTAAAATAATAAATGGCTTTTGTTTCACTGGGAGGAAAAGTTCATTCTTTCAGATAAACAATATATGCTTCCTTTAATTATAAAAAGGATTTTAATACCTGAATTGGTTTCTGTTTTGTCTTAGCTGCCAGGAAACTCATAGCCACAATATAAAGTTCAAAACAGTAACTAATGGATTCTAGATGCCTCCTACCATTTATATAATCTACAGTTTTCAAGTACTTTTGTTATCATGTTTTAAAATGACCTGTTTTATATTTTACTTTTATATATTATCCACAGAATCTGAAGTTGCTGTAATTTTTTTTAATTTACAAAATGAACAGTTTCAGATGCTTCAATTTATAAATCAGAAATAGATACGAAACGGATACATGGAAATCGTCCCAAAGGGCATATGGCAAAGTTTTAACTGTGAAATCTGTGATAGGAACAGATATACTTCTCATTTTCCTTTTGCTTTTAGTATTTTCTAAATGTTCAGTTGATCACTCATAATGTAAGTTGCCTTTTCCTCTTTGCCTCTCTGTCAAAGATTGTGTCTTATTACACTGTGATTATTAGCTTGCATTTCATACTTAAAAAAAAACAGATATATCTTTTCTATAAATTTCTTAAAAGTAAGCACTATGCCTTGCTTATCTTTATATCCACTGCACCTGGCACATAGGAAGAGTTAATAAATGTTTGCCTGATTGAGTAAATAAATGTATCCAAGTCTGGTTTAACTAAATCAAAACATAATTCATGTACAACTTTTTCTGCCTTGGCTTTAGTAACCGATTTTTCTAAAAATAATTGTGTAAAGCTTCATAATGATTTCTCATATTTTACATCTTTTCCTATATTAATATACTAACCTTTCGGTGACATACATTCTTATATTCTATTCAGGTGACATTTACATTTCTTTTCAGTTTATTCTGACCCAGCAGTGGCTTTTAGCATTGCATGACTACAGCCTTAAGATCATACTTGGATGTTTTCCAGATTTCTTAAATCAGTTGGAAGTTTTGCTCAAGGAATGTCTTTGACTCTTGTCCTCTCTGCTTAAAATTGTTTTTCTTAATGAAACCAGTGTCTATCCCAATTCTAGAGCGAATAACCTGGAGGTTGTTTTGTCTCAGAGGTTTTTTCTGTGTTTTACCTCAATCAGCCTGTTCGGAGTTTACAGTAACCCTTTAAGAATAGCCAGTTTCAGAGCATAATGATACCCTGGACTCCAAAAGTATAAACAGCTCTGCTCTCCCACGTACATGACATCAATAATCTGTGATAAGGCAAATGCCTCTCAAAATTTAATATGCATACAAATCACCTGGAATCTTGTTAAGATTGAGATTCTGATTCAGATGACCTGGGGTTCCACATTCTAACAAGGGACGGCTGGTGCTGCTCTTCTAAGTTCATAGTAGTTTGAATAGCAAGAATATAAGCTTTCTAATGTGTCCTTGAATATGGCTAAGTAATCCAATCTGGAGTCTGAAGAGGGGCTGTCTCTAGTAACGCAAAAGTTCCTAGATTTGGTGGCATTGCTTCTGAGTTCTGCCCCAAAGAAGATTAGCCAAAGTTTTTAGTGGCTCTCCATTCCCTTCATTTTTTTTTTTTTTCAGAATATGGCATTTCACCTGTGCAGGACCTTTCTTTATGTTCTGAACTGTCCTGTCTCGCATCTAATCAGTTCAAGTTCCCACTTGAATTGGCTGATGGTGGATAGAAGGTAATTTGAGGAACCAGTCAACCTCAACCAACGTTGTCAATGGACAACATGCTTTAACATGCTACTTTGCATTTGAAAACTAAAGTCTTTAGTTTGCTTTCTTGGCCTGCCATGCAACAGCTATGGATCTCATAAAATCAGTTAGTACCAATGTAGGCTAAATAAATGCACCCAAAGATATCCATATCTCTAACCAAGAAACCCGTATGTTCTACCTTTATACGGCAAAAGGAACTTTACAGATGTGATTACAGCAGGATCTTGAGACAAGGAGATCATCCTGGATTCTGTGTGTGTGCATTGTGATCACAGGGATCCTTATAGGAAGAGGCACTATGAAGACAGAAACAGAGACTGGAGTGATGCACCCACAAATCATGCCAGGTTCTAGAAGCTGGAAGAAGCAAAGAATTGGTTCTCCCTGGCACCTCCAGAAGGAACCAGCCCTACCGATGCCTTCATTTTAGCCCCATATGACTAATTTTAGAAGTCTGCCCTCCAGAATTATAGGAAAATAAACTGTATTGCCTTAAACCACTATATATGTGTTAATTAGAAAATCAATACATCTCTATTTCTTAATCTGTAAAATGAGCCTAATAATAGCAAAGCTGGTAGAAGCAAAATGAAAGCATTTTTAAAATTTTAAAGCTATAGATCTCAGACTTCAGTGGATGTAAGAATCATTTGCAAACTTATAAGATGAAATTCTGATAAGAAATTTTTTTTAATTTTCAATATGAGCCTGCTTTTTTTGTTGTTTTGTTTTTGTTTTTTCATTTTTTTGAGATAAGAGTCTGTGTAGTCTAGGCTGGCCTTGAGATCACAGTTATTCTCCTGCCTCAGTCTCCAGAGTGCTGGGGTTACAGGCATGCACCCCCACGCCCCACAAGTCTGCATAGTTAACAATAACTTCAAAGTTTCAGACTCGGGTGGTTCATGGATTGCACCTACAGACTACACTCTAATGTATGCTTATTGATTAGAATTCAAGGCCCTCGTGGGCCAGTAGAGGAGATTTTTAGAGAGAAAGCAAAAGTCCAAACCACTCCACAGGAGTCTTCTCCAAGTGAGACTACATTTGCAGATGTTCTCAGGTGGGATTAAAGTGTATCATTTCAGAGAAGGCATCTATATAATAAGGATGCTGGTTTTCAATTCCAGTGGCAGGATGTGGCAGCACCTTGTGCAGGCTGCAGTCACCAGATTGTAATTCTCCTCTATATGGCAAGTCCTGGGGGCAGCTTGTCAGTCCTTCACATTTCGGAGAACACTTGGTACCACCTAATTAAGGATACCTGAACCATATGCATCTTATCTACAAAAGCAGAGTTCTGAGAAAATGACAGGGGAAAAAACAAAATTTTAAATAATAAACCTTAGTTGAGTGCCTATTTTAAACTAGGCATTAAATTTCTGTCCTGAAGGAGCTCACAATAAGGTATGACACGGACATGTGTCTACCACAGGGGAATACATAAAAGATCAAAAAGACTAGATGTTTTATAGTAGAGGAATAAAAATACCCAATATACAAAGTGTTATTTATAACTTTAAAGTGTGTAAACAAATGCCTGTTATTAAAGATGGGCCCTGTTACACAAGCCCCCAGGGAACAACTAATTCTGTTTGAGGACGGCATGACAATTTTATGAGTAAACTTGACCAGGCAATTGAGTGCCCAGGTACTTGGTCAAACAGTATTGCAGTGTCTGCGATGATGTTTTTGGATCAGATTACCATTTGACTAAGCCAGATCACACTCCCTAATGTGGGTGGGCTCCATCCCATTAATTGAAGGCCTGAGTAGACAAAAAGACTAACTGTATTAATACATCAGCTTTCTGGTTGCTGGGGCAAAATATCTGACACAGTTTGAAGAAGGAAAAGTTTATTTTGGCTCGTGGTTTCAGGTGGCCGCAAGGAAGAAACATCGTGACAGAAGGGCATGTGGAGCAAAGATGCCCACTGCATTGTAGCTGGGAAAGAGACACAGAGGAAGAGTTCCACCAGACAAGGAAGGGCCAAGGACCGAGTCCCCAAGGTCATGCCTCCATGACCCACCTAGACACGCCCATAGTGTGTTTACTAATCTCCTAGGTGGCGCTCAAGCCTATTAAATTAGAAATCCAGATTAACTGACACATCGACCTCCAGAATAAGAGGAATTCTTCCTGTTTGCTTGCCTTGGTGTTGGGATATTGGTTTTACTTGCCTTCATATTCAAACTGAAACACTGACTCTTTCTCAATCTCAAGCCTGCTGGCCTTTGGAGTGGAACAGCATATTGGTTCTCCTGGGCCACACACCATTCGACTTGGACTGAAACTGCATCATCAAGCCTTTTTATGGCAGCCAGTGTCTTATAAACAGATTTCCTCTTGGTTCTGTTTCTCCGGAGAACCCTGACGATACAGAAGACATTTGAGAAATCTTTCCAGAAGAGGCTATTTTTTCAGAGAGACATTGAAATAGTACATTATACTACCTTATAGTTAGAGATTTTTAAGTTTCCATGTCATGCATTTATTTCAATGTACATTTAGGGTTGTGATAAATTTCATGCTGCTTATTGTATGTCATACCCTTTGCTAGGCACACTGGAAAGGTCAAAGAATATGACATCATGACTGCCTCTTGAGTGAGGAAGTCAGGCTTGAAACTAAAACTAAGTATTGCCTAGCAATGCCATGATCTTTGGAAAAGGCAGTCTGATTTTCACAAAAGGGATGCTGGCTAGATAGCATTGCCAGATTTTAAAAAATTACATGCGACATACTTTTTAAAAAGAACTTATTTGTTCTTTATTTGCAATTCAACTTTAGCCGAGCATCCTGTTTGTAAATGTTTGATCAGGAGGGGGGAGGAGGGAGGGAAGGAAAGAGAAAGAGAACAAAGAGAGAGAGAGAGACTGGGAAAATAAGGCTGTCTTTTCCTTCTCTTCTAAATTACTGGATTCAGCCTAGCCCCCCTACCCCTGATCTACCAGCCAGGATTTTCACTGCAAACTCTGCACTTCTCTCTCCACCTGCTGACGGAGCAAAGCCCTGGTGCACAGTGTTAGGAACACTGTGGGGAAGCCCTGCTGGTCCCAGGAGGATGTCCTTGACTCTGCCTCCAGGGAGCAGAAGGGACCTGCATGGCCTGAGTCTCATTCTCTTTTACCCAAAGACCTACCTGTCTACATTTGCTGCTTGAGGTATTTTTAGTTAGCTAAGGCCAGAGCCTGGCTAGAAAGATATGAGCACTCTTCAGTGCTCTCACAGACAGTGTGAACGGAGGTTGAAAGCAGAGGACTTGGAATTAGTCAGCCTGAATTTCAACTCCTGCTCTGTTGCTTACTTGCTCTAGAAACCTTGGCAGGTGACTTAACCTCCCTAAGCCTCCTTTTCTTCAATTATAATGCGAAGAAGATAGCTCTGCTGTGAGGAGGAGATGAAATGAGGTATATAGAAACACTGTATGTAAGAATAGGTGCTCATGGTGGTGTTGATATTAGACTTTTGGGTCCTTTTATATCTAAATTATGACTGGTTTTTTGATTGATGGTTTGCTTCAAATGTTCTGGTGCAAACATTTTTGTGCATCTGGCTTTTATTTTAGGTTTGAATTTATTTCTTGGGATATACGTTATTAGGTCAAAGTCTATCAGGGGCAGAATGTAGGCTCTGGAGACAGAAGGATGACCTCCAAATTCCCCCCACTTTCTGGCTGTGTGAGTGTCTTGAATGTCTTCTGAACAGGACAACTCTAAAATGAATGATGCCTGAACTTCTGCAGGGCCCTGTTCCCCCACACTTCCTCCCTCCACACCTCTCCAGAGGTCATCTGCTGGATTCGCTGGTCCCCGCTCCCACCACTGCAGCATCAATAGCAACATAGTTCTCATTGGTTTATTTTCTCCTCATTCCAACCAGAAGAGCAAAGGTCTGATTTTCACAGGCTCTCAGTTTTCATCTATTTAGGAAGAAAAGGCTAATGGAGCATATCATTTCCCTGGCTGACTTGAGTTATCTGGTTCTGGGTTTTTAAGCCCAAAGATACTTACTGAATTCTAAACATGAGATAATGCATTTTATTCCTCTTTCCAGGAGTAATGCATGAAATAATGTTAAGAATAGGAAAATTCTCAAACATACTGACACTTGCTTTACCTTTCCTCATTCTCCAAGGTTAATCACAAATGAAATTTAAATATTTTATACAGTACGGAAGTTACCTTCTCTCAACCTCAATTTCCTTTCTGGTAAAATAAAAATAACTAATAGTCTCAACATCTATCCCCAGAGTTATAAGTGTTTTGAGATAATATATTTTAAATTGCCTTCTAAATAACTAAAATGGGTAACAGTATTTATAAGTATTTCATTAGCTTCAAAATCTAAACCATAATTCTATTCAATATGAACAGAAAGAAGAAAAGGACACGTATTCAGAAACATAACAAGGATGATAACAACCAAAGCAATTCGCTAACGTTCATTGAAAACACATAAATTATGTAAATGTACATGTTAATTCTAATTTTTGTTTTATATTTCACTGGCTTCTTTTTTAAATCTTTATTCATTCAGTTCTTATGTTTTCCTTAAGTTTGTTTTATTAATTTATTCTTCTAATATTTTATGTTGAGTGCTTAATTCATCTGTTTCCTTTCATTATTATTTAAAATAATTTAAAAATACAAATTCACCCCTGAGCATAACTCTGGCCATCTCAAAAGTTTAATGTACAGTAGAAGTATTGTTATTTTGTAAGTAATTTGGTATTTCAGTTTGATTTTCCCTTTGGTAAAATTACTTAGCAGAGATTTTTAGCATTATAGGAAGCAGGATTTTTTTTTAACTGTTTCTACCTCTACTGTCTGATGATCAGATAATACTGATGCCAAATTTTCAGTTTTTCATTTTGAAATTCATTAAGATTTCCTTTGTGGACTACTACATGATCAATTTCTCTAAAAGTTTCTATAAGCACATAAAAAGTAAAAGTACAGGATTCTGATTTTCTTAGGTGCAGAGCCCTACATATACATTTATTACATTACCTCATTAATTATCTTATTTATATTAATATTTTCAAATGGATGATCCATGGATGAGTTTTGGGAACTCTATATGTACTTTTTCTGTATGCACTTATTTCATTTTTAATTGACACATTAAAATCATACATATTTATGAGACGCCTTGTGATGTTTCAATACATGCATATATTGTGTAATGTTGAAATCAGGCTCAGTATCTAAATCTCCTCAAACATTTATTATTTCTCCATGGTGAAAACCTTTAAGATCCTTTCTTCTAGCTTTTTGGAAATATATATTACATTATAATTATCTACAATCACCCCACTGTACAAAAGAACATCAAAATTTATTTCTCCTAATTATAAATTAGTACCCACTGACCAATCCTTTCCCATACCTCCCCCTCCCCTCCCTTCCCCTCCCCAGCCTTTGGTAACCACTCTCAGCCTCAATGAGATTACTTTTTTAAGATTCCACATATAAATGAGGTCACGTGGCATTTGTCTTTTGTGCCTGGCTTATTTCATTTAACATGATGACCTCCAGGTCCATCTGTGTTGTCACAAATGATAGGATTTCATCCTCTTTCTATGCCTGAGTAGTATTGCATTGTGTATATACACTACATTTTCTTTAGACATTTGCTTTAGTCACATTCTCATTGCTGAGACTAGATACTTGGTATCCACAACTTGAAAGGAGGAGAGGTTTCAATCATGGTTTCAATCTATGTTTGCCTGGCTCCAAGGCAAAAGCATCATGGTAGAGGGGCATGGCAGAGGAAAGGTGCTCAACTCATGACAGTCAAGAAGCAGAGAAGGGAGAGATGAGACAGGGACAAGAATATACCCTTCCAGGCCATGCCCCTGGTGACCCACTGCCAACCAGTCTCTACCTTCTAACAGCATATTTAGCTACTCAGTGAATCCACTGATGAGTATAATACCCCCACGGTCCAATCACCTTTCATACACATGACAGTTTGGGGGGAAATTTTATATCTACACCATAACACCATTCATCAGTTGATGGACAATGGTATTGTTTTCATTTCTTGCCTCTTGTGACTCGTAGTGCAATGAACATGGCAGTGCAGATACCCTTTCAACAGGATTTCACTTCCTTTAGATATATATCCAGTTGTGGGACTGCTGAAGCATATGGTACTTCTATTTATAATATATTGAGGAATATCTTTACTATTTTCCCTAAAAGATGTATTAATTTACATTCCCACCAACAGTGTCTAAAGGGTTCCTTTCTTTCCACATCTTCATCAGTATTTGTTATCTTTTTGCTTTTGGGTAATAGCGATTCTAACTGAAACAAAGTGATACTTCATTGTAGTATCAATTTGCTTTTATCTGATGATTAGTGATGTTGAGGATTTTTTCATATGCCTATTGGCTATTTGTATGTCTTCTTTGGAGAAATAGCTGTGCAAGTTTATTGCCCATTTTTAATTAGATTTTTTTTATGATTAATTTGTTTTGGTTCCTTATATATTACCTTTTGGATGAATAGTTAACAGGTATTTTCTGCTATTCTTTATGCTATCCCTTTTCTGTATGCATTATTTTCTTTGCTGTGAGGAAGTATTTTAGTTTGATGTAATCTCATTTGTCAATTTTGTTTTTGTTTTCTATAGTTTTCAGGTCTTCTCCAAATATCTTGACCAATTCCAATGTCCTGAAGCATTTCCTCTGTGCTTTCTTCTAGAAGTTTCAGGTCTTACATTTGAATTCTTGATCCATTTTGAGTTAAATTTTGTAAATGGTGAAATATAGGGATCTCCTTTCAATTTTCTGCATGTGGATGTCCCATTTCCCTAGCATCTGCTATTGGAAAGATGGCCCTTTCCCTAATGTGTGTTTTTAGCACCTTTATTGAAGGTTAGTTTGCTGTAAATGTTTAGGTTTTTAGCTAATTTCTCTATTTTTATACCAATTCTATGCAGTTTCAACTATTATAGCTTTGTTGTATAATTTGGAGTCAAGTCATGTAATGCCTCAGCTATGTTCTTTTGGCTAAAGATTTCTTTGACTATTTGTTTTTTGGTTTTTGGTTGTGTGTGTGTGTGTGGTCCCATACAAACCTTAAGATGGTATTTCTAGTTCTGTGAAGCATGTCATTGATATTTTGATAGCGATCACATTGAATCTGTAGGTCACTTTGAGTAGTACAGACATTCTTCCAATTCTCAAATGTGGATGTCTTTCTATTTTGGGGGAGTTTTTTAAAAATTTCTTTAATCAATGTTTTATATTTTTTCATTGTAAAGATCTTTGACATCTCTATTTAAATTGCTTCCCAGGGTTTTTTATGTTTTGTTTTTTGCAGCTATTATAAGTAGGTTTTTAAAAAACATTTCTTTTCCTATAATTCACTAATGGCATAAAATGCTACTGACTTTTTAACATTGAATTTCTATCATGAAACTTTGCTGAATTTGTTTGTTTTTTCTAATAGTTCTTTTTGGGTGGAAGTCTTTGGAGTTTTCTATATATAAGATCATGTTGCCTGCAAAAGTAATAGTTTATCTGCTTCTTTTCCAATTTGGATGCCCTTTACTACTTTCTTTTCCCCGACTGGTTGACTAGAACTTCCAGTACTTTGTGGGATAAAAGTGAAAGCGGGCATCCTTGTCTTGGTCCAAATTTTAGAAAGAAGGCTTTCATATTTCCTGTTATTTAGAATGATATTAGCAGTGGAATGGCCACATAATGGCCTGTAATTTTCTTCTCCCATACTCTTCCCTCTTGTGAGGTTTTAGTCTCAAGATTTTGTTAATGTCATAAAAGTTAGGAGAGTGTACTTTTTTATTTTTTTAATCTTGTATAAGATCAGAATTTTTTTTTCCTTTAAATGTTTGGTAGAATTCATCAGCAAAGTGTGGACCTGTAATTTCCTTTACAGGAAACTTTTGATTACATCTCAATTCAAGATTTAGACTTGTATTTTTTTTTTAGTAAGTTTGGAAACATTTTATAGGAATAATTTTATCATAAACAGTTTAATTTATTGGTGTGAAGTTCTTCATAAAAGTCCCTATACCAGCATTTAATTTCTGCATTGCTCTAGATACTCCAATTTGGTCATGTCATTGTAATTTTATATGTCAATTTGAATGGCAAAGGATAACCAGATAGCTAGTAAAACATTGTTTTGGGATGCATCTGTGACAGTGTTCATGGAAGAGATTAGAAATGGTAGACTCTGTAAGAAGATTTGCCTTCATAAATATAAGCAAGAATTACCCAATCCCTTTATAAGAAGCAAGACTGATCAGCATCATTCCAAGGACAAATGGTGACAGCCATGATGGCCGTCAGGTTCTAAGGGCCATGCCTCCATTGTAGTGCCATCAGGGGACAGCAATAGTCATGTCAGCAGCATAACCTATAGTGTCACTACTTACTGGCACTGGCAGCAACAGTGGTATTTTCATCGTATCAAAGATCTGGGGCAATGTTCTTGGTACTTTGGCTCTACACTTCCAGCCCTTTTTGGTAATTCTGTGAGCCACACAAACCCCTCATCATAAATTCTTCCCTACTTCAGTCAGTGGAATTAGTTTCTGTTGCTTGAAGTTAAGAGCCCTAAGCTGCAAAAGTGGTTGGTTGTTTTAATATTCTTTCTTGACAACCTAAAAAAAATCAACTTTAAGTAATCTCACAATTTAAAAAAAGTATTGGTTTATGAAATTCAAAAAAATATTCATGAGGGCTGGGGATTTAGCTCAGTGATTAGAGTGCTTGCCTTGTAAGCACAAGGGCCTGAGTTCGATCCCCGGCACCACAAAAAAAGAAAAAAAAAGTCAAAAAAAAATATTCATGAATCACCATTGTATACTACAATGCTAAGTCATGCATTCAAAGCCATATCTAATGAATAACTAAACTGATGGAAATAGAATTGATTTTTTTCTTGGAATAGTATAGTGACTAAACATAATTCTGGATAACTCTGCAGTCGGTACATTTTAGTTGTTAATATGACCAAAGTAACTGAACTAACTCTTGCAACAAGTCTGATTCTTACCAAAGAAAATGGATTGACTATGTGTCTGTGTAATTGCTTTCTCAGCAGTTGTGAGATGCTTGATCTCGTTAGCAATATAGATCAACTCCTCTTTTTAAGAGATTAAAACAGCATGTAATTAATTACCTAATTAATGCATTGATGCATTATACTTACTGAGTATAGCTATAGGTTTTCATCAACCAAGATGCCTGGCATGCACAAAAGACACAAAGTTTATAATCTATGTTATAATCTACATGCAGACATAATTATGAACCATTCTTTCCATCTTCCCTGAAAACCACTTTCGTGTTCAGCCACTATGACCTCTTGTCTGGACTTCTGTGATAACTCCCTAGCTAGTTTCTTTTCCTCCACTCCTGTTCTTCTACAATCCATTATCCTCCGAGGAACTAAGCTAGTCTTTTAAATCATTAATTGAGTGATATTACTGCTCTGCTCTAAACCCTTCAAAAGTTTCCTAATATCCTTAGCTTTAAATCTTAAATTCTTAACATAGCCGGAAGGGCCCACATAATCTGCATATGGTGTATTCCCAACCTTTTCTCACTCCTGCCACCAGCCCTCTGTCATAATGCCCTAGACATGCTACACTTTTTCAATTTCTAAAATGTTTTGATCTCTTCTTGACTCAAGGTGTTTAACACATAATTCCTTTTCTTTGGATTTTTCTCCTACTGTTTGTCTAATTGCCATTTATTCTTCCTGTTTTAAATGTTACCTCTTCAGACACACCTTCTTTAAGTACCCAATTTAAAATAGACCACTAATTTACCTTTTTAAATCATCTGGTACTTTTCCTTCACAATTTTTTTTGCAATCTGAATTATATATTTAGATAGTGCTTACTTATTCCATGTGTGTCTCCTCCACAGAAGTCTGTAAACTTCCAGGAGTCAGGGACCGTGCTTGTCTTATTTACCACTAACACCTAGCAAAGCACCTGGAATGACTTAAACATTTGCTGAATGAATGAACAAATGTTTGCTTAATGAATTTGCAAATGAATGAACAAATGAACTAAATGAGCAAGCAAAAATCAAGGTTTACATATTTCTATGTAAAAGTAGTGTTCTGGACAGGAAGTATGGTGAGATCATAGAGAAAAGGGAAGTGGGTTGGAGGGTGCTGAAAAAGCTAAGGCTCCTGAGGAGCCAGCGCTTCACCTGGACTCAAAAGTATGGGTGAGTTATTAACGGGCTTGGATGAGATCTGTGAAGAGGCATCACTGCTCCAGCACAGGACTAGGAGGGAGGTGGCCACTGGGAAAACAGACAGTGAAATGGTCAAACCTACATGTCAGTGAGTAGTTGGCTTCTGATTATGAGGCCATGAAATGGTTACATTTTGATTAATCCTATTTCTTTAATAAAAACATACTCAGATAGTGGAGCTATCCAAGATACAGATCATCAGGAGTATGGCACAGATTCTGCAGGTTGACTGCCTTGATTCTATGCCAGTGTCTTACAAGGGTGTGCTTGTTGTGTCCTTGAACCCAGAAGGCTGACTACATCCCCAAGCCCTCTTCAGCTTGGGTTCGGCACTCGATCTAGATTCTATCAGGCAGATCCCCTTGTACCAGATCTGGGAGGAAGGGAACATCATGTACAAGACACCATACTTCTTCCAATGTTTTTTTAAAGTGCCATAATCAAGGCACTTGTGTTTCTAAGGCAGGTGCAGCAGAGATCTCAGGGTCTGGTCATTAACTTCCTGGTTATTGAAAGACACGCTGCAGAGGATCGCTTTTGCCCATGCAGATCGTGGCCACAGTGGAAGATGAAACTCTTAGAAAGTTCGTGATTTTGGAGATTATCTTAACCAATAAAAGTTTAATAATCACTTTAGGATGCAAACATGGTGTCGACTCAATCACTTAAAATGTTCAGTCTCAGAAAATACTCAAACTTTATTGAACTTAAAAACCTTCTCCTCTTCCAGGACTAGCAGCTATAGGTTGGCCTCCTCAGGGGTAAAGGGTGTGGGCCTTCTTTCCCTTTCTACCCTTCTGTCTTCAGCTTGTTCTCTAGGTTTCAACTCCTGTGCGACTGGAGAGCAGAGAGGTTGGGGAAGGAGTGACTAGGAGAGTACTAGTCCTCCTTCGACCAGTACTATTGTAAAATGGCTTCACAGTAAGCGAATTGGGCAAATGTTTACAGTTAACTCACTTTGGATCATTCTTTAGACACCTCGATATCATAATAGTCTTTCACTAGCAGTTTCTTTGATCTGGCCAAATGCATGCTGTTTCTGCATTTTCTTCTGCTACAAGCTCATTTCCATTGAGGGTCATTGTTCCTCTGACGTTCCAATGGAAAGGATCCAAGACGATCCCACCCTGGCCCTCATACGTACACATGTACCCCATATCCCTGCCACAAGGAACATTTACACGTTCCTTTTCCCCCGTATGAGTACAGATACATCCTTCAATAGCAGCAATCCTCCTTCACTCAGTCACCGAACAGCCTGCCAGCCCACCTCTAGCTTCTGGATTTCCAGGACAGGAACCAAAGCACATCCACATTGATTCTCTAACTGTAAGGGGAAACAGCAAGCTATCCAGTATTTTGTTGCAGTACCTCTTACTCAGCTTGTGCTAACATTGGACACCCTTTTCCCCTTAGTGTGGAGGTTTGAAACTCACAACACACTAGCAAATTTCTTTAAAAAATCATTCATACCAAATTCTCTCTCACTCCCTTCTGTCATTTTATATCCCTGATGATTTATTCATCTAATCAGTTCTCTGCCATTTCTCCTTTCCACTTACTTTAAATTTCTGCAGCATAAACTGTCTTAAAACTCACTGATCAAATTGTTTTCTCGGTTGACATATGAATTTTAACATCTTTATGCACCAATATTCATGTCTTCCCTATGTTTAATTTCTGCCTTCCTAAGAGACAGATCTGATTTGGGGTATTTACTGTGGTTCCAGGATTCTGAATAATGCAATCCAGGTTTAGTACGTTTGTCCCTTTTCAAAAAATTAAGTCAAGAATTAAGTCATAATAACAAAAATATTCTCCCAGTCTGTTATTCACTCAGATTGAGCATTGTCCTGAATTAGCCCAGTTATATCAAACAGCAAGAGGCTTCCTCTCTTTTAGCTGTGCGGTATGAGAAAAGAAATATCTTGTCCTAGAATCTGCTAGCAGCCTTCCTATAGTCATGAGAAAAAACATCCTGAGGACAGTACCAATCAGTGGAGTTAAGAGAGCTGAGACCTGCAGCCCTTGTCATGTTGTGGCTGGGGCCATTTTACATTTAGATTTCTTGTTGTAAGAGACAATAAATATCCTTATTATTTTATCTGATTGAGCTAGCGATCTTCTCTAGGTTCCCTGTGTCAACTCATGAGTCCTGAGTCACTCACTGTGGAAACAGAAACGTTTGGTAATGGGAAATGCGGTGACGGGGATCATCGGTTACCATAGCACAGGTCTTGTTTCTTTCTTGGCGCTGGGCTGGAAGTGACCTTCCAGGAACCAAAGGGTGCCCTGTATTTTGGAGAAAGGGAAGAAGAAAGGAATCTCAAGAAGATAAACTCCCTGCTGAGACTATCAGCAAAGCTTAAAATAATCTCTGAAACCATTCCCTTTTATAAGAAGCAGTTAGACTACATAGTTTAACATCCTAATTGCTTGGATACTGATTAAGAGCACCTGGTCAATTAATGCTATTCAAGATAATTGCTTCATACATATTGCAGAGGTCCATTGTGCTTTATCCTTCGCAGAGAATTTTTTTACTTAAATTTTATTAATTTATGAGAGTAGGAGATATTGGGGGGGAACCTGTAAATGTGTTTTATAGGAAGATACCAAATCAGCATGCCCTCCTGAACTTCATTTTTAATTAAATAGATGTCTTTATGGGAAGTTGCTGTTTCCAGCCAACAAGGCTCTTTAGTTAACCATTTTATTTTTATTCTATTAGAGTATTTAATTCTATCAGCTTGGTAAATTACCTATACACTCTGTGCATTTCTGGGAAGTTCGGGATCTCTGAGTATTTGATGTAGTCACCGTAAAGAAATATGATCTCGCTATAAGCAATCATAGCTACCTATAGCACCAATGATAAAAATAGACGGGAATCAGACACAGGATGGCATTATCTGTGTTACAGTTGGAGAAATGATCAATAACCTCTGAATGCCTCTTGAATCTTCCCCCTCTGCCACTTTAGTTTAGACTTTCATTATCTTGCTGGATTACTGTAAAGCTGTTGAAGTGGTATCTTTTTAATCTCCTGTCTTTCTTCAGTCAGGGCTTCGTGCCATTTCCAGATAAATCTTAAAGATGCACAGGTTCCATGGCACCTCTCTCTCAAGAGTCTTCAGATACCCTCCACTGCCAGCCAAAATCAATGGCATCCAGGCCCTGGTGTTCAAGGGCCTTGCCACATGACCCAAACACACTTTTCAAATTTTTCCTCCACTCTTACCTGCACATACCCTGTATTCAATCAACTAGACAGCTTGCTATTCCCCAAATATCACTCCAGCCCCTACTCCTGTGAACCTTGGCTGCGATCTTCTTCCTCAGAACCCTGGTCTCTAGTCCTGCCACTCCACTGCCAGTCTATGCCTGCTGTCTTTGTATTTGTCCTTCAGGCCCATCTGAAGGTGAATAATTCATTCCACACTCATTTATCAAGCACCTAACGTGGTTTAGGCACAGAGAGAAAGATCAGTAAGGGTTGTGTCTTAGTTATGTTTTTATTGCTGGGATAAAATGCCCAATGCCCACAACCTAAAGGAAAAGAGGTTGATTTTGGCTCATGGTTTGAGTCCATGATCAGCCATCTCCAAGGCAGAAACAGGATGGCAGAGTGGCATGTTGGCAGAAAAGGCGCTCAACCCATGGCAGCCAGGGAGCAAAGAGAGAAGTGTGGACCCGTAAGGGAGTACAGTATACTCTTTTGGGTCATATCCGAGGAACTTTCTGCTAACCAAGTCCCCCTCCTGTTAGTAAGTCAGCTACGAACCCATCCATGGACTAATTCACCTATGAGTACAGCACCCTGTGATTCAATCCCTTTCCACACACATATGACATTTGGGGGACATTTTCGATCTAACGCATAATAATCTGTCCACCTTCAGGGGTCACATCATCTAATAGGCAGTTTCCCCAATTTAATCACAAGAATCACCAAATGGAAGTGGTACTACTATTACCTTTAATGCCTGACTACTAAAGACAATCATTCATACAAGTGTTCATATCTCTTGTTAAAGATAGTAAGGAAGACTTGTTTCAAGAGGAACTATCACCCTTTTTGTTATCTTCCCCAAAGAGTTAAAAACATCGTATCGCAGTGATGTATGCATACTCATGTTTATTACAGCACAATTTATAATAGCTAAATCTTGGAAATAGCCTATATGCCCATCATCAGATGAATAGATAAAGAAAATGTGGTATTTATACATGATGGAAGTACTACCGTGCTGTAAAGAAAGACAGACTTGAGGCATTTGGAGGAAAATGGATGCACCTTGAAACCATAATGTTAAGTAAAGTCAATCAAACACATAAGCTTGAGCATTGCATGGTTTCCTTTACACACAAAAGTTAATAGCAAAAGAGAGAGAAAGGAAAAAGTTATTGTATTCTAAGTATGTTTCTGCTGTCAGAATGTTTCTAGTTTCAGTCCAGTATGTCATGAGAGATCACTTTGCAGGATTTCCATTTCCTTGGATATGTTAAGCTCTTAATGGTTGCTATGAAAATAGTCTAATTTGAAGTGGTAAAAAAAATAAATTCACAGAATAGGAAAATCTATGTAGGATACAGAGTAGCTCCCTGGTTGCCTGGATTTAGTGGGGAGAGATTGGGACAGTTACTGGGTGGAGCTTTTTGTTTTGGGATAACAAAACTGTAAAAAAAGAACTAAAAATAGAGCTACCCTTCGATCCTACTATGTCACTCCTTGGTATATGCCAAAAGGAGTTAAAGTCGGCATACCAGAGGGATACCTGTATACCCATTTATTGCAGCACAATTCACAACAGCTAAGATATGGAACCAGCCTAGGCACCCATCTATAAATGAATAGCTAAGGAAAATGTAGTATACATACACAATGGGGTATTTTTCAGTAGTAAAGAAAAATGGAATTACATCATCTATAGGAAAATGGATGAAACTGGCAATCATGTTAAGTGAAATAAGCTATACTCAGAAAGACAGATATTGCCTGTTTTTCCTAACAGTGGACTCTAAGAAAGATGACATGAAAGTAGAAGGAAGACTATTATTAGACAAATGGAAGGAAATAAGAGGGGAGTAAGAGAGGATAATGGGGGACAGAAAAAATAGTTATTAATTATATAGTTAAGAGACATGATGTTGATAGGAACTTATTGAAGTGAAAAGGTGTTAAGTGAAATAGCAGGTCACAAAACAGTACATATGGCATTGCTGATTTTTTATTTTAAAAAGTATATTAATGTATAGAGATATCAGGAAATTGTCTAGAATGGTGTTCACTTAATTTTTTATATCTGTCTCGGAGTGAGATGAGCACATTTTAATAGCTTTTTTAAGATGTGGTATTATAAAATGTTTCTAAGTGGAAGATATTAAGAATTGCTATAAGTACTTGAGGTGATATGTTAATTAGCTTGATTGTAGTAATCATTTCACAATCTGTGTGTATCTCAAAACATGATGTTTTATGCCTCAAACGTACACGATTTATTTGTCAGTTATACTCAACAAAAACTACAAAAAAAAAGATGGACTACTGCAATGGGAAATTTTTCTATAGTGGAGAGAGTGGACTTAACTCCAGACAGAAAAAGGACAAGTTGAGATATGCACAGGAGAGTGAAGAAGGAATAAAGAGAAAGCATCAAAGCTAGAGAGATTCTGGCTATACCAATTCAATGGAATTCTTGCAGAGTGCTGACCAGGGTAAGATATTGGTGGTAGAGGATGAGGAATCTGATTAGATACCAAGGAGAGTTTTGCTTAATTAATTCATCAGAATTCTTGCTAAGCCAGATTAAGTGGGCCAAGGATAGAATCTAACATCAGGACCAAGTCAAAAAGAGGAAATTAAAAGAGTTTGACTCAAATTTGGTCAAAGGGGACACTGTCACCACCAACAAAAACTTCCTGTCTGCTGGTTTGGATCTTGAATGTCCCCAAAGGACTGTGTGTTAAAGGCTTAGTCACCAACGTGGTGCCCCTGTGGTGGAACAATTAGGAGGTGGCTTAGAAGGAGATCCTTAGGTCACAGGGGCATGCCCTTAGAGGAAATTAGAGGACCTTAGTGCCACACTCCCTGCTTTCTCTTTTACTTCCTGGCCACCAGGTAAACAGTTTTCTCTGCCACATACTTCTTGCTATTGATATCAGGTACCCCTACAAAAGACCTGAAAAAAGAGTTCATTCAGTCATGACCTGGAACCTCTTAAACTGGGATCCAAAAAGAACCTTTTGTTTTGATATGTTATCTTACGTATTTTGTTATAGTGATGACAATCTACTGAGACATTCTATTCCAACAGTATAAGAGACCTTAATTTCAAAGGGAAGAATGCTTTCATTGGGAGACTCAGGAATAATTCCAATGAATTGGAAGTTAAAACTGCTACCTGGCTGTTTTGGGCTCCTTATGCCTCTGAATCAACAAGCTAAAAAGGGAGATACTAAAGTGGCTGAGGTGACTGATCCAAAAGGAAACTGGATAGCTACTACAAAACGGGGGTAAGGAAGAGTATGTGTAGAATACAGAAGTTACCACGTGCTGTGATTCAAGTCAATGGAAAACTACAATAACCCAATTAAGACAGTACTACCAATGGCCAGAGACTTCAGGTATAGATGGTAAAAAAAAACTTCCAAGTGAAGTATTTTGGGGAGCTAAGGGAATATGGAATGATAGTAGAAAATGGTAATTCTGAGATATGACTTAAAAATATGGTGAATATTTAAATTTTGTAAAAATTTTATTACAGTAAAAGACACATTGCCATTAATCACTCTCCAAATAGTCTCCTTCACTTTGAACACACTTATTACATCATTCTTACCATGTATGGAAGCAGTTCTAGAAGTCCTCCTTTGTGTCTTCATTTGAGCTGCTGTTGCTGCCTCAATGTCCTCAATCAGTTCAAAATATTTACCTTTCATATTCACTTTGACTTTGGGGAAGATGCCGAAGTCTTGCCATGCCAGATCCAGTTAATAAGTTGGATAAAAACACACTGTAATTGTTTTGTTTTGTTTTGTTTTTGTGTGTGTGTGATGGGGATTGAACTCAGGGCCTTGTGCTTGCTAGGCAAGCACTCTAACCACTGAGCTAAATCCCCAGACCCCCATAATGTTTTTGCAAGCCTACCTTTCCTTGGATGGCACTCAGTAGCAGCAATCACAATATTTTTTATCACACCTTGTAGATACCCACAAAAGAGGACTTTCAGAACTGCTTCAGAAAGTGGCAAGGACAATGGGATAAATGTGTTTTTAAATGAGAGGGGATATTTTAAGGGGGTTAATGGCAATATGCCTTTTTTTACTGTAACAATGTTTAAATATTTATAGTATATTTTAATTATACCTCATATATATACCATCTGCAATTGCAGAAATGAAGATTGTAATCATTATAATTGATGATAGATAGAATGAACCTGGACTTGCTAAAAAAAAAAAAAATACAGATTCTAGACATCACCTCAGACCATCCAAATCTGAATTTTCAGAGAAATCTTGGAAAAAATCAACATTTTTCAAGTCCATTTTATGATTAGATGAGTTTCTGATATTCTCTTATCAGAATTGACATGACAATTGGTAATACCTTGATACAGTTTGGAAGGAAACTATTACAACACAGAGGATTAAATGCCATAGAAGATAAGTACATTATAAAAGGATGGTTGTAGTCACAGGAAAAATGCTTAAGTCAGTTGCACTGCAAAGAAAGAAAAAAAGAAATCCCAGAGAGAAGAATGCACACACAAGGACAATGATTTTAAAAACTAGCATATATAAAATACAGTTTGTGCTCTGGGTTCTGTGCAAAGAATGTTCTGTACATTATTTCATTTAATTCTCACAATGTCTCACATTACCCCATTTTACAGGTGGAGACACTGAATGTAGTAGGGAAGAGCATAGGATTAGGAGTCAGACAGAATTGTTCGTGAATCTTAGCTCCACCACTTAGCAACTGAGTGACTAAGGATGTGGGGAATTTATGCTATAAATGTTAGATTTACCTTTATCATTCTTCATCTTCACCTCACTCACTGAGGATCTCTTTACTTTCACTTTCAACTTTTTCATTTACCTAATGCAATTTACCATGTAATCCAATGACATCAGTTAGTTAAAAGTATTACAAAGAGAAAATAACAATGGCTTAAACAAAATAGAAGTTTATATTTTCTAAACAGCCCAGGTCTGGTATGGCAGATCTGCTCCCAAAAGTCTTCAAGGAACCAGGGTCTTTCTGTGTTCTTCATTTGTGCATGCTTTGCATTCCTAAGGTCATTTTATGTTCCAAGTTGGCTGCTTCCACTCCTACCATCTTGTCTGCATTCCAACCAACAAAAGAGGAGGAAAAGACAAAGAAATGAAGATAAAGGACAACTACATAAAGTTAACTGCTCTGTGTGGTTGTTTACATTGCTTGTTGTTAACATGCAAGGGCACAATGTATTATGGTCTGTAAATTTGTGTAATTTTGGATAAATTTTAATTTTTATCATAAAAAAAGATGAAGGACAAAGGGTAGATGCCAGTAGTCTTTTAAAAAGAAGATTCTTGGATGCTATTGCTAAGAGACTTCTGATTATTTCCCCATCACACTTAGCCACATGGCTACCCTACCACTAAAGCACCTGGGAAGGATAATATTCATTCTGCTGAACTTGTATCTAATGAAAAGCAAGGATTCCATTCCTGTGGGAGCAGGTGAGAATGATATTGTGTGAGGGTTCAAGGGATTTAGATATTGATCAAAAACAGATGAATGGCAGTGACACACAAGCCTTGTTGGATAACTCTTATGTAGGCTTATATCGAAGAGGAGGTTCCACAGGAGTCCACAGGGACTCCTTCGTCTAAGTAAAGGGTCAAAGCAGCACAGTAGAATCTCTGGGTGAGAGCTCTGAAGAGACAGAGTAGTAGTTTGGCGTCTTACAACCTAAAGTTCTGTCTCATCAAAGGCCAGCAGAAGTAGGGTGAGGTTTCAGGAAGTACCACATGTATGTGAAAAAGATAGGTGTTAAATGGCTAAACTTTGCTTTCTTCGACTATTTTAAAAATAATTGGGTGTGTAAAAATTTGAATTTGTCACTTTCAGTCTTTTGAATTAACAGGTCTAAGCTTGCAATGAAAAATAAGCAACCTAGAGGCAAATATACAGAGATCATCCTTGGCCCATATATATAATATGCAGGGAGATAACTAGCAGACATTGCCACAGCAATCACTTAGAAATTGAATTAAGTATTTTAAACATTCACAATTTAGGAAGTACTTCAGCAAATGATAAGACTCATCTTTTAGAATTATAAACTATGACAGGATATAACCAATTTAATTGGCAATGGCAGAATTGAGGGGGTGAGAGGGTAATTGTTGACTCAAATAATTATGATATAGACAGTCATCCCAGGTGTTATATATTTTTATTCAGAGGTGAAATCATCACTCTTTCTCATCTTTCTTTTCTAAATAAATCTGTGGGAACAGTAGTGATGCAGTGAGTCACTCTAATCGGAGTTCAACCTAAGAGGCCCAACCGAGACATTAATCATTATTATGGGGACTACAAGCCCCAGTGCCATAACCACACTAAGGGTATCATGCTGTAACTGCTGTGTAGGTTGTTTTCATGAAAAGATTTCTTTTCAAAATGGAAGAGATGAAAATAGTTGGGGACAAAGTATTATTCTGACATGGGTTGTCCTATATTAGAAATGTTTATGTAACCATAATTAAAAGTGTCCCACAATTTATATCATTGCCCCACAGACTGTATCTTCTTTGTTTTAATATGGATAGTACCTACCATTTGGACTTATTTTTTATGGTCCAAGGATGATAAATACCCCATTTATTTATTGCACACGAATGCAGAAGAATAAACAGATTATTTACAAAATAAATAATCTGTTTTTGTTGCTTTTGTTGTTGCTGCTGCTGTTGTTCTTGTTCAACAAATACTGTTCACTGAACCCCTGCTTTGTACCAGGTATACTGGTCCAGATAGGGGGACATGACTGTGAAGAGGTACAATGTTGCCTTCATGGTGTGGGAGGAGACACAGGGGTCATATGCTGATCAAAACAGTTACCACCAAATTTAAATATTCTGACAAAGTAACACAAAACTGAATCATTTTGTTGTGTTATTTTTTGTGGTCTGTGTTCCTTGGAGGCTGGAAATTTGTTGCAAGTATGGCTAAAGAAATGCTTTTTTTTTTTTTTTTAAGGGAATTGATAGCTATGTAAGTGAATCACTGGTCTGAGGACAAGCTTAAACCCCAATTTGCTTCACCAAGGTCCCTGATCAGCCTCAAGGAAGCCAGTTCATGGAATCTCACATCCTGACTTATCAAAATACCCATTTGACCTTGAAAACATTCTTGTTGATGCCATGTGGGTGGAAAACAAATAAAGTATCTGAACAAAATGTTTGCATCAGTGACTCCAAATTGACACAAACTCTGTAGGTTGTCTGGGATGAGAAAGCTCTCTAAGGCTGGTTTTATTTAGTGCCTGCAGGGTTTTGTTATTCTCTGTGCTCAAGGATGACAAGCAGCATGTTAATTAAAGAATTGACATCCTTCAATTTACTCTTTTCTCACTATTAGCAACATTTCTTTTCTTCCCCATTTCCCATCCCCACTCCTGCCATTCCCAAAGAAGCGTAAATGAAAGGTTTCGGTTTTTACAGGAATAATTTGGGGGCAGATACTGTTTTTCTCATCAAATGCACTACAGCAAAGTCAAATTTTGTGCCTTGTTATGTTAAATTTTGATCTTTTTAACACAAGAAAAAATCATTTTGATAAAGGTTAATGCCTCCTTAATATTTATACACTTGAATCATATTGAAAATGCATTTAAAATTCTGCAATCGTGAATTAATATGACAATGTGCAAAGACTGTGTGACACCATTTGTAATTCATTAGCACATACTTTACAATATATTACCATCAAATGTGAAATACTGTCATGGTCCTGGCAAGCCTGTGAGTTTCATCCTAGTCTATTATCTAGACTTTAAGGTTTTGATGTGGATACCCAGAAACAATTCCAAATGATTCTTGCAAATCAGAAATATATTAATTAACCTGAAACCTGCTAGGTATAATATATTACCTAGAGAAACATGCTTACCTAGCAGCCATCCAGCATATGTTTGTCTAGTTTCAAGCAGATTTTGAACACCAGACTACCATAATGTAAATGAGTTGTGACATGATCCTGGTAAATTAGGGACAGCATCTGCTGTACTGCACCTGGCACCATGTCCTCTCTTCCCACAGTGAGTCTGCGGATGATTAACGCTTCCTACCGCTCACATCATTTTGAAATAGTGTCTGGATAACCCCACATGTATTGTCAACAGCTCCCGGAACAGATGGAAATCTAACAGTGTCATAGCTTTCTTAAGTTTGTTCTTTGCTGTTGCTAAACCCTCTCGAGTATCTGTTTTAATGACCTATTCTTTCGGGAATCTGAAAAACCAGTCTCTGACTGACAGATACACTCTGTCCAAAAATAATAATTTAATGGCTAAATTCAGTATGACTATCATCTTAAATATTTAACTTTTAGCTCTCAAAAAATCCCCAAATCTCTAAAAATCTTTTGACATTATAAAATATTCAGAGTTCCCTGAATTTAAAAAAGTTTTGGAGGAAGCATACCACAGGAGTTTATGTTTAAAAATACCCATAAGGATGTTTCTGGTTTTATTATTAAGAGAAAGGTAAATCCTCCGAATTTTAGAACAACATAGTGCTTCATGTTTATTAATCTCTGACTGAACTGCTTAGGCTTGTATTATGTCTTGACTCCTTATGTAGTGTGTGTGTAAGTATATGTATGTGCATGTGCACATGTGCCTATCTGTGCAGATCTTCATGAAACAAAGCAGTTATACTAGTGAATGCCGGAGCATGGTCTTGTCCCCAAGTTCACTGTTAAGTGCACAAGTTCCACTTGTTCTTGCTTCTTCTCTTTAAGCAGTGACGGACAGCTTTGCTCCAAGCCTCAGCCCAGTCATGCTGCTTCATCCCTCCCGTTCTGTGTCAGAGACTGCTAATTTCCGCCTGCTATCCCTTTTACCATCTTTATGGCAATAGAGCAATGGATTTTAGCTAAATACACAGACCCCCACACAGATACTACATTTTCCACTCTTTCTTGCAGCTGGAGATGGCCAAATAGCCTGATTTTAGATAGCAAGACATAAATGTGCTTATGTGGAACATATGTGCTATCCTCCTTTGACTCTTCCATAAACTTGATGCCTGGAAAACAAACTCAATGTCTTGGGTTCTAGCAGCCATCTCATGCAAATATGAGGTAAGGTCCACACTGTGAACTAGAAAGAGCCTTAATCTCTGACAACTGAAGGACTCACCAGTCTTGGTCTGCCTATCTTCAGATTATTTTATATGAGAAAAAATAAACTTCTGTCCTTTTCAAGGCACTGTTTTTTCCTGTAGTATCTCCAAGCAAGCTGAATCTTAACTGATGAAAGTGCCCTGGGCATTTCATCTGCATCTGCCATAGACACAGTTTGTCCACTGCTCTGGGCCCTTCTATCCACATTATTCCTTGTACCTGTAGGTGCTCTTTCTTGCCTAATATACAGGCCACATGAAGCCTGCCAAGATGTGATGATGGTCTTCTTGTTTATCTTCATGTCCACATTCTTCCTAACCCTCAAATTGCATGTTGCAGCAACATGGCCGCTCTTTTTCACATCTCAGATTTGTGTTTGTTCTGTCCTCCCTGTGCTCAACAACCTGGGAAACTCAAGTCTCAGCTACAATGTTTACCCCTTCACAAAATTTCACATGATTCCTGCAGACAGAGCAGACCCATGTGTCCTTTCTCTTAGGTGCCCCTACACTGGACATGTGCTCTCACGGCAGCAATTAACTAGTTGCATTGAAATCCTTTGTCTCTGGGTTGAACTGTAAGTTCCTAGAAATCAAGGCCTTGATTATTTTCTCCTTGTCCATCTTGTGAAAATAACATTATAGTTAATCAGTGTATGAATGCTGAATGAAAAACTGAATGAATAAATGAATCTGCTAGGGACTCATTCCATTAAAAAGCCCACCTTTTCCCCTTAAATAACATAGCTTCAACATTTTCATTGCATGGGTTGCAAAAGGGTTCAATAATTTTTTTCTTAAATACTAGAATCTTACAGTATAGTGGGTTTTTCAATGTTGCATCTTCTTCTGCTTGAATCTTTTTAGGATAAAAATTGTATAAAAGTAGAAATAACTACATTTTTACTTAATTAGTCTTAATAATGGCTGTTCTGCATTTAGCATCTTCAAGTATCTACTTGGCACACCCAAACACTGTGCTAAGTACTTTATGTGCTTTATTTTGCTTAATTTTTGCCATAACCTTATGAGATAAATGCTGTATCAGGACTCTTCCAGTTGTAATTGATAGGAACCAAAGTCGAACTAGTTTAAGCAACAGGAACGTACCAACTTATGAAACCAAAAGATCTAAGGGTAATATTAAGCTGGATCCAGAGCTCAAACCACTTTAAGGTGCTAACTCTAACTCTATTCCTATCTCTATATTTAACTCTGTACCTCTCCCCATCTCAGTCTCTACCTTCAACTCTATCTCTAACTCTATCTTTTTTCCTGTGTTTCTCTTGTTCCAAAAGTCCCCTTGTACCATAACAGTCATGGTAGACATCCACAGATTCAAACTGATTGGCTGCATGGGCTGAGTCATCTTCTTATCTCTGAACTGAGACTTATTAGAGAGAAGCATAAGGAGGGTGGCCAGGCCCTGGTCTTACACAACCATGTACATAGGATAAGATGAATTCAGCCCCTACCTGACCCTAACCACATGGAATGAGCATCTACATAGGAAAGAGGGATTCCAAAGCAAGGTGATAACATCTCAGGCAAACGAAAATGGAAAATTTCTACTACAGATAAATTCTTTCCTCAGGGATGAGGAAACAGAGTTGAGAGGAATTACTTAATTTCCAGAGTGACACACAAGAGATAAATAATGGAGCAGGACTTCAAATCCAGTTCTGTCTGACTGAAGAGTCTTCATCCTTAATCACTGAAATATATTCCCTTATGCAGTACTAAAAAATAAAAATTAGTCCTTAATTTCCTCAATAAGGTAACTGAAATAAAAATGATTTATTTTCTCGAAATTTTTAAACTAAGTCTAAGAGTTCAATCTGAATTACTATCCCATGTCCTAACCAAATTAAGCCTCCTTACTAAAAAAAGAAACCCCATAATATTCCTTTTTAAATACTGTTCATAAACAAAAAAAATGAATCTTTTCCCACCTTTAGTGATTTTGTTGTTTCATTTTTCTTGAAGCTGTATTCTTAACAGTCTCAGCAGAGACATTTTGTAAATAGTAGACAGCTTCCTAAATACCTTTCTCTGACCAGATAAAATTGTACCAGCCCTAAAACCATCCACATAGATTCCTACTTGCTCTGTGCCAGTCTCAGCACTATTCTCAAGACGAGTCACACTTTTTGACTTCCCTAAGAGAATACAGGCTACCTACCCACATACTTTCTATGTTTAAACACTCATCCATAGGAATTCTAGCATATGACAAATCAGAGATTTAGGGGCAATAAAGGATCTTAGAAATCACTGAACCCAAATATCTCATCTTACAGATTAAAAAAATAAGTCAGAGACTAAGCAATTTAACCAATGTCACCCATTAACTTGCCAGGAATTTGAGGCCCCAAGACTCCTGGTACCTTTTCTAACATTGTACCATTACCCCAAATGCTCACTGTCTCCTTTACCTTGCACTGCTTAGGTCTTCTCTCCAAAACCTGAGCTGTAATCTCATCTGAGTCTCTGTGGAACAGAAAATTCATTCTATAAACTTTTGCCCTTTTACATTAGCTTTGTGATTAATCTAAAGATGAGGCGGCTGCAACCAAATTCCAGGGAATATAAAAGTTCTATTGAAAAATGTTGAGAGTTCTTAACAGATTTTGTGCTTGATGGATATGCGTCTTGAATTGTATACAGAAACTCATTGGCACCATAGAACAAATACTCCCACTGCTATAGTAGCAGAAATGAAAAAAAAAAAAATGAAGGAAAGAGATAAAAGAATGACAATATGTTTTTGCAAATAACTGTTAAACATTTTCAAATAATTCTGGTATTCTGTCTATCACAAGGCATTTCTTTTCTCTGTCTCTCTCTGCCTCTCTGTCTCTCTCTATTTCTGTCTCTGTCTCTCCCCCCCTCCGTCTCTCTGTCTCTTTCTTTGATAATCCCTTTTCTGAAGTTGGTCAAACCTCACTGAGTTCTCAGGTTGTCATGGTAGCCTCACCTCTAAATGTGAATTATCTATATGTTGACCTGAAGAAACATGATTTTCTTATGAAACATTATGTCAATATTGCTAGTGATAAGATATGCACTCCTTTGAAAACTCTCAGCAATAAAATTCTATTAATCATAGTACTGTGATGCTTCAAAGAATGTCTTTATGTTCATGTTCAAAAAATGTTTTAATCCTAAATAGTTTTTTTCAACTGTAGCAGTTTCACTGGAAAAATAGAGTCTAGCAGTATAACTACCATCCTTTAATTAAGGTATGCTTCAGAATTAGGTAGACAGGGATGTATGTCCTAGTTCAGTATATCATGAAATATGTCCTGCACTTGCTTACACTTTGGTCCAGAAATGCAAAGTCAATCCAGTAAGAGATTGAAAATTTCCCCTTGGGTCAAAAACGGCAAAATAGTTTTCATCTGAAGACTAATTCTGAAAATAGATTTGGAAAAGGTTATAAGTCTATCTGTTATCAATTAGTAATGTCTTGTAGGAGAGAGGCAACACAGTGCATTTACACTCTTTGAAAGATAGTTCTAATTGTCTGTTTTTTCTTTTTGTTTCAAGTTCAAGTAACTGAAATAAAAATAATTTATTTTCTCAAATTTTTTAACTAAGTCTAAGAGTACAATCTAAACTGCTATCTCATCTCCTAACCAAGTTAAGCCTCCTTACTCAAAAAACCCCCTCAAAGAGGTCTTCCAGGTGCAGTTGGTTTTGGGTTTTTAAGTCTGGTGCAAGATCCTACTTCTTCAATTTGTTGGGGGCTGACAAGTTGCTGTCTATCTGGCTTAGCCCCTGGTTCTTTCGCACTGGCCTATAGTGTTGTTTTATGACCCTCAGGCAATCTCAGTCTTGGCATACCAGGAAGAACAACTGATTAGAATTTCTAGTTTTGAGAACCCTTTGTAAATGACGGTTTCCTCAGAGAAGTCTTCCAGGTGAAGCTGGTTTTTATGTTTTGAGTCTGTTGCAAGGTATTACCTCTTAATTTATTGGGGCTGAGAAGTTGCTGTCTATTTGGCCAGCCCCTAGTTCTTTGACTGTGGTAGACAGTGCCATTTATGACCCTCTGCCAATCTCAGTTTTAGCATACAAGGAATAACGGAGTAGAACAATTCTGTCACCTTGGCTAAAACAGTACAACCAGCAACAACAATAGCATCAAACACAGCCTAGAAAATGACAAACTGTGATGACTCTTGATCTGCCCCCTTTAACCATACGAACTAGATTTGTGGTTATATAACAATATCCAAAATAAATCAGAAACTTGTATACAGTAAATATGCACCACTGGACTCCTTCTAGGCATAAGTCTATAGACTTCACCAAGTCCCATGGATGGCATCAACCACCACTTGATAAGCCACATGTATCTGCACAGCACAACATCATCCCAGCCAGCCAAAAAGGGGAGCCATGGCTTTCAAGCAGACTGAGTCTGTGTCCTTCAGTTCAGAAAAGGAGAAGAAAAGACAGTTTAGAAATCCTTCATGTAAAGTCTAAGTGTTTTGGCCCATATATGCGCTGTTTACAGAAATAGCTCCCTCCAATGTCACCTAGAGGTCGGTTCTTTCCACTGTGTCTCAGGTTCAATCTCCTGAGCCCACTGGCCAGGAGACTGTGCTCAAGACAACTGGATTGGGCATGTCCTCATGCGTGTCCCACTGGACAAGCAAGATCTCAAAGTCTCATCTGACCCAGAGATGGAGTATGTGTTCCTTGCTCAAAATGACATTCCTATCTTTGGCACCATTATAGACAGGTACTTATGATCTATGGACTTAACTAGAAAGTTTCAGTTGTAAAGGAGAAGGCTAACGTAAAACTTTTAGGGTTCCTCCCTCTCTAATCTTTAGCAGTAACATGACTCCAAAAAAAGGGAAAGCACAAAGCAACAGGAAAAGGTTGGAATAAGAGACCAGCAAAAGAAAGATTGTCTCCTCTCACACTCATAGTGCGTTAATGAGGCAGCCTGCTCATGAGTTGTCACTCACAGCCTGGGAAGGCGGGAGCAGGGAATCTCAAGGGCTAAGTTACCTCCCCACCAGCAGAAGATCAAACCAGAAAGGAAACTGAGGCAATGCAGGCTCGACATTCCCCTCCACGCATGTAGAGGGGGGATCAGGCCAGACTGTCCCAGTGAAACCTGTCCTCTGCTTTCAGAGAGTGGCAGCTGCTCTAAGAGCACTTAACTAGCTGGCAGAGTAAGCACTGTTTATTTGAATTCTATAAGAGGCAGATAAAAACGCAAACTGTCTAAAGACACATAAAATAAAAATCATTACATAACATTTTACAAAAATCACAATTTGGTTAGTATCAAAAGACCATTACGGAGCAATCTAGCATTACTTTTCAGTTGCAGTCCCAAGCTAGTGAAGCTGCCAACATGAGTTGCAGTGGAAACTGAAAATAAGTACCTTTCCTCTTTTTTCTTGAAAGCTAGGGTTCCACCCTTCCTATAGTCCACCCTCAATAGGGGCCAGTCCAGAGGATTGGTGCCAGCTAATCTGTGGCCAACGACCCTGGGACTGATCACTTATGGTATTCATACGTCTTCTCCTATTAAATTTCCAGCCAATGCACCAAAATGTTATGTCTGGAGGTGGACTGTGAGCTGCTGCCCCACTACAAAATGTAATTCCCAGTGATCATAAACCCAGCTACAGTAAAGAATTAAAGAAACTGAGTTTAAATTAAGAGAAGACAATTTATTTAAAAATGATGAGGCTGGGGATTTAGCTCAGTGGTTAGACTGCTTGCTGAGCAAGCGCAAATCCCTGAGTTTGATCCCCAGCACGAAATGCACACACACAAAAAGTGGTGAGGAAGGGGGGAAGTGAGATGATAGATAGCTCCTCGATGAGTAGGGAGCATTTGAAAGTGAAATACTCCTGATTAGGACAATTTTATCGCCTTGGCTAAAGTAGTACAATCAGTAATAACGATAGTATCAAACACAGCCTATAAATATGACAGACTGTGGTATCTGTTAATTTGCCACCTTTAACCATATGAACTAGATTTATGGTTGTATAACAATATCTAAAATAAACCAGAAGCTTTTATACAGTAAGTATGCCCTCAATATGGTGATTTTTACCCTCAGGGAAGAAAATTCAAAAGCAATTAGGAGGAAAAAATAGAGAAAGGGAAGAAGAGGAAAAGATGAGAAGCATGGCTGGAGGACAGGGGAAGATTACACATACTTTTGGAAACTGGTAAAGAAGATAGGAGGGTAAGAGAGAAGGAAGAAAGAAAAAAATGAAGAAAACAAAACAATAACAACAAAATGCTAGAAATAAATTTTGCATTCATTTAAAAACAAGAAAAAAACAGAGGAGAAAAAAGCCAAAACAAAACAAAGCAACCCTCCCCCCCCAAAAAAACCCAGCAACAACAGGGAAAACAAAAAAGTAAAAATGTCTGCTTCCAGGCATGTCTCTGCTGTCACTGGTAGGCAGAGTAGGCAGGCCCAGGTCTGTGCTGATTAATCCCAGCAGTAGATTTACAGCAGGGTACTGGATAATCCCAGCAAAATTTCACCACCAATTCCACTGAAGTTCAGTTTGGTCTCTGACTGTGAGACTGGAGCCCAATTTGTTCAGCTAGAGACACAGTGTGTGTCTCCTGCTGGCTTGAACTTGGCTCCTTGACCTCCTGCCAATTTGAACTCAGGTCTACTCTGCCCTGGCACAGACAGCCAGCAGCTTCTCTGTGTTCTGAGATGGCCCCTCTCCAAGATGACTACCAGCCAATCACCCACTTCTGGGGGATGTCCGAACCCAAATAACTCACCAGCCACTACAATCCACTGTACCCACCATTCTGTTCCACTGGTGTGTCTTTCGATGGAGGCCTCTGGGGTTGCCAATAGTCACTGTGTGTCTTCAGGTTTGATCCACCTGTCCGACGCTGTAAGCAGGGGCTCAGGGAGAAAGTACCATCCTCCACCTCCTTCTTTTGCACTGAGGTCTTTCTTTTTGCTCTTCCCCGTGGGCTTCAATTCTAAACAAGATCCTGGAACACATGTGCAGAACAGTTCTCAAAGCTCTGCACCTGGACTTCTCTCAAAAACTCCAGCAGGTTTTCAGTAGGATTGCCTACACCTGATATAAACCTGAGGCGTGGGATCCCAGTACTGCCTCTCAGGACCCATATGTAGACATTCTCATGGGTTTCCTCGAGATTTGGACAGCATAAAAGGACACAGACACCAAGAGGAACTTGCTATTGTGACTTTCTTCACAGTAGCCAACCCTGGTTTCTTCAAGATGTCCTTTTATTACTTTTTCTCCTTTTATTTGGCCCAACCTCCCTCTGCAGAGCCAGATTCTCCCTTACTTTTCACTTTTACTTTCTCAAGTAAGCTTCACCACTGCTTTTTGCTCCTTTTGTTCAATTCTTTGAGATGAGAAAAACCTGGAATCTAACTCCAGATGGAAAGGAAAGCAACCCAGAATTCAGTAATGCTTAGTTGGTGAGACACTTTTAGAAGGAGCTACCTGATAACAAAACCATTTGTTTTGTAGAGATATATTTAGAGGGTTATGATAGAATTATCTTAAAATCTTATCAACATTTACCCTGTGGTACAACAAATAAAATTGATGTTTCTCTCTGTTAATATGGCTGATTTTATCTCCTTTTAACAAATCAAAATTTCAATTGTAATAAATTATTTTCCTTGTGGAAATTTGATCATTATGTTGAGACTTGAGGTGGGTTATGCCTGCATGTCCATACTTTTTCCATCTCAATTCAATAGTTATAGTTAAATGTTGAATTTATCACCATTAAACACAATTATGCATAATTTCTACTTGTTTTTCAAGGTAATGTATAAAATTCATTCTTCGGTCCCACAAGGCTCATTTCCAACCACCTACCTTATATCTGTAAGTGTTAACATTCTGGACTGCAGGATTCTGGAAATTTTTATGATTTTATCTACATATGCAAGGTTAGATTTATTTCTCACAAAACATAGGGTTATACTACACACATAATAATACAACTTGCTTTTTTTTTTGGGGGGGTGCTGGGGATCAAACTCAGGGCGTTGTGCTCACGAGTCAAGCACTCTAACCACTGAGCTAAATCCCCAGCCATACAACTTGCTTTTTTCAGTTAGTAGTATAGTAACATCTTTCCAGGTATTTTTGACATACCCCATTTTTTAAATGAGTGGCTCAGTGAGTGGTTTTTGTATGGCTTCATAAAATAAGCCTGAAAATTCTCGATACTCCACCCTCCAAAATGTAGGGCCTAATTCACCTCTCAAGTGTGGATTGAACTTAACACCTAACTTCTAATGATTAGAATATGGCAGAAATTATAGTGTGAGTTCAGAGAATAAAGCACAGACGGTATTGTAGCTTCTGCTTCTCTCCCCACCCCAGTCAGAAAAGGCCTATATAGCAAAGAACTGAGCCCTCCTGCTAATAGCCAGTGAGGAAATATGGTCCTTTGCCAAAGTACATGTGAGTGAGCTACCTTGGAAGTGGGTCCTCCTACCCTGGCCCAGCCTTCAGATGACTGCAGCCCTGATGGACAACTCCACTATAATCTCACAAGGGACCTTGAGCCAAAATTATCCAGTAAAGCTGCTCCCTGATTTCTGAACCACAGAAACTGTGATATAATGAAGTGTTACAAGTTGTTATGTTTTGGAGTAATGTGTTACCCAGAAACAGATAACAGATATTGATTTTGGTACCAAGAAATGAGGACTAATACCTAAGATTGATAATACCTAAGACTGTGTAAGTGGCTTTGGAACCAGGTAGTGGGCAAAAGGGCTTTTTTAAGGGCTTTGAAGAAGAGTGTCAGGTAAGCCTAATGAAACCGTTAATAGAAGCCTGATGGCCACTTGGAAGTTGAAGGTGAGGACTCAAAGGAAAGTGAGAAAAAGCTTATTGAAAACTGAAAAAAAAGGGGAAATCTTTGTTACGAAGTGACAGAAAGGTATCGATACTATCCTTTGTGGTAATGTGGAAAGTAGAAATGTACCTAATGACTTGGGCAATCTAACATTTCCTGATAAAACACTGAAGGTTTCTTCTTGCTATGTATTACAAAATATGAGAGGAAAGAGAGAGAAGAATAATCATTAAACATTAAGGAGCCAGACCTTGATGGTTTTAAAGATTCCTACCCTCTCCAAATGACTAACAAACCTACAACTAAGAAAGGATTTCCCAACAAAAATAAAATCCAGGGCACTGCTAGAAAATCGTGGTGCACAAATGAAGCTTCTGAGAGTGTGGCTGTAAAATGCTTTGTTTAGAACCTCAGAAAGATCTAAGGCAATGTCTCAGAATTTTTTGGTCAAAGAATAATGGTACCAGACAGTGAGATGCCCAGTAGTCCTTTCCAGGGTCTTGTTGTCCTGTTCAACATTTAATGTTTATTTAAGGTGAACGGAGAAGAAAGGAAGAAGAAAATGAAGTGAAAAAGAAAAGTTTGAAAAGAAGTGCTCTGAAGAAAACAGAAAATATGCCCTGCACGATGAGCAGGCCACTGCAAGAACAAGAGGACAGTGGCAATGAGGTCAATGGCCTCCATCTTTTACATCTTCTGACATCACAGCTAGCACAGGGCTCTGAAGCTGCTCTGCCCATACAACTCAGCCATGCTTTGTCAGGTCTTTGTGATTGACAGGTCACACCCAATTGTCCTGGTGGTTTGCCAGGCCCTAGTTTCCTGCCTCAATAGGGCTTTGAAGAAATCTAAAGATACTGTCCTTCCACTGTTAAGGAGAAGCCCAAAATAGAGAAGTACTTAGGAGATTTAAAGAATTTGTAGTAACTTACAAGATTCGAAGAGATTTATGGATGTGAATTTTGTCTAATGACGTGAACCTCAGTAAGAATCACGAGAGACCTACAAAGTTTTTAAAAATAATGATATTGACAGAAATACCATCAGTTTAGAATGCAGAGGACAGCGATGGTACATAATGAAGAGGCACTTGGAAGCCTAAAATTCTTCTGAGAAAACTACGCAACTCCAAAACAGGCTACCTTTCAGGGAAAAGGAAGGATGAATTAGAGGAGAGCACCAACAACCCAGAGGATAAAATCATGGAGAATCATTCCTGGAAAGTTCCTTGAGTTCAAAACAAAGAGCTTCTGTCTTGGGCCTGGGTAGATTCCAAAACTGCTTGTGGACCACTGATTGTGTTAGACCTCTAATTTTTCTCTTTTAAACATGAATATCTAGATTATCTTCTGCCTATGGCACAAAAGTATTTCGTGCTACCCCATGTGGGTGGATAACTTCTCTTTCTAGCTCATGGGGCCTCAGGTAAAAGGAACTGCATTCAGGAAGCTGGACTTTAAGAAATGACCCTGGAAAAGCCCCATCCACACCTGGATCTGATTAAGATGACAAGTTTCTAGACTTTGAGCAATGCTGTGAAAGATTGAGACTTACGGTTGGGTGCTGGGTTTGAAAGAGGACGAACATATTTTTCCTATGTAAAGAATGTAAATAATGTATAGACAGAGAACAAATTGGAATCATTTTACAATATGGCTACACTCCTCATTCCAAAAGGTAGAGCCTACTTCTCCACCTCTTGAGGTTGGACTGAATTTGGTGATTCATTATTAAAGAATAGATTATTTTAGAAATGATATTATGTGGCTCTGAGACTAGATTATCAAAGACTAGGTCATTGTAGCTTCTTTTTTTAATTAGCTGTTTAACACTGATTATATACATTATATATATATCATATATATATGCACACACATGTTATATATTTATATATATCATAGCATAATGTTTTGAAATATGTATATATTTGTGGAATGGCTACATTGAGCTAATCAACATATGCATTATCTCACGTATTTTTTCATGCAGCTCTCATCTTGCTCTTTCTCCAGACATTTTTTCTAGGAGAAGCCAGTGGCTGTATTGTGAGAATGCTCAAGCAGACCTATGGAGAAGTCGTGTGGTAAGAGATTGAGCTCCCCTGCCAGCAGACATGTAAGCGGGCCTTCTTGGAAGCAGCACCATCAAGCCTTCAACTAACTTTGGTCCCAACCAACATTATGACTATAATACCAGGAGACGCCCTGAGACAGAAAGACCTAGTTAGGGGATTCCCGAACTCCCGACTAATAAAAACTGTGAGATAATAAATGTGGGTTAACGGGCTGGGGATTTAGCTCAGTAGTTACAGTGCTTGCCTTGCAAGCACAAGGCCCTGAGTTTAATCCCCAGCACCAAGGGAAAAAAATGTGGGTTAAAACTGCTATCCGTTGGTATAATTTGTACATACCAATATATGAACAAAATAAGCATCTACTAATCAGTAGTTCTCCCTCCTCCCTTTTATACATTTATGAACAATGCTATAAGAAACTTCTTTATATGACTACCTTTATGTTCCCATGATATTATTTCTGCAGGATAAACTCTTAAAACTAGATGGCTAACAATGCACATTTTAAATTTAGAAAACTGTTGTCAAATTACCCAAATATTGCCTCAAATAATTGTAACAAATTATACGTTTCCCAACAGTGCATGAGGGTGAGTATCCCTATGATTTTGCTAATTTTAAATGCTATTAGTTTTTCTAATTTTTCTCAATCCTATGAAAGTATTTCATAATTTTATTAATTTGTATTCTTTAACTATTAGTAGGGTGAGCATACCTTTGTATGTTTATAGTTTGAAAAATTACCCTGCTTATTTCACATGAAATTCTCTTCATGCTCCTATCTCTTGATCTTTCCCTACCCACAATGCTTCTCATATAGTTCATAGTACATAAATGCAGTTTTTCAATGGTTGAGTGGATGATTGACTAAATAAATGAAATCATACATGCAAAAAGCAAGCCTTCATTCAACCCCAGGGAAATGAGTTTTGATTAAGAAAAAATTTTCCATTAATTTAATTATCTTTTCCTTTCCTCTTTATCACCATTCTTGGTCTTTACAACTTGCTCAGGCTGTATACTTCTCTCTGAATATTTTAAAAATAGCAATAATTATATATATAACAAATAATAATAATAGAACAATAATAGTAATGCTAATATTAACTATTCTTTGGCACCTACTATGTGACAAGTGGATTATATATATAACTGACCTAATCTAATCCTTTCTACAACCCTGTAAGTATTGTTATGTCCACTATAGAATTGAAGAAGGTAATACTTGATGAGGGTAAGTAAATTAGCTAGTCATACAGCTATTAAATGACAGCATCGAGATTCACACTCTATCTGAATTCCAAGTCCATATTCTTTCAACAATGCTCAGAGGACTTTCTTAGAAATAAATCATTTATATCATTTTCTCATATGCTATGTTCAAGAAAAGGAGGGGGTTCAAGAAAAAAAATTCCACAATTTTACATAATGAACATAATGCTTTTCTGGCCTGGGAGAATAGCTGCTTACTGCTACTGATTCTTTTTTCAATAACTGCTAGAAAGAAAAAGAAAAATTAAGTGAAATAAATGAGCATTTTTCCTTTCCTTTGCACTTTATCAACTTAATTGAGCCACCAATGAGCAAGTGACTTGTCTTAGTCCACTGTGGGTTGCTACAAGATACCTGAAGCTAAACACATTATAAGGAAAAGAGCTTTATTTGACTCATGTTCTGGATGCTGAAAAGCTCCAAAAGCTCATGCAGCCATATCTGCAGAGAGCTATATGGTGTACCATAACGTGGTGGATGGTATTACATGACAGGAATGCATGTCAGAGCAGCCAGTGGCACTGCAGAGGAGCCAAACTTTATAATAACCTGGTCCCGTTATTATAGTGGTGACTAGTCCAGTCTTACAAAATCTAACCCACGCTCATGAGACAGACGTTAATCCCTTGCAAGTATAGTGGCCCCATGATCTTATCACCTTCCAGTAGGCCCCACCTCTCAAAGGTTTCACCAGCTCTCAATATTGTTACACTGGGGGCAAGCTTTCAGCACACTGACCTTTGGGGTAGCACACCACAGCATGACTTATATCCACTTAAGAATTGGATGTGATTGAAAAATTTAACTATGAAAGGAGAAAAAAGAAAAGACGATTTCTTTTCACAATGATCAGTCTTAACCACCAAAGATTTATGTCAAGCTGAAAAAATTCTCTCAGTCAAATCAGAAGTAAGACTGAATAATGAATTTTAACACAACACCATGAAAATGAGACTGATACCTTCTTTAAAAAGCTATTTGCAAAATTTAGAGATAATTTGGGTTTCTGGATGTTAAAGTCAGAATAGACTGAAAGCAAGTATACATTTCATTCTAAAATGTTCCATTACAATAATGTAAATTTATTTTTTAGAGATGATAACTCCCCTAATTATGAAAGGTTGTTTTCTAACATAATCGTGGCACAATGAAATGCAACCATGTGGGGAGTGAGTGGCACTGAATGTGAGGGCACGGTGAATTCGATTTCATGTATAAGCATCTCTCTGCTTCCTTTTGTGAGACATGCCTAAGAGTGTTCTTGAATTTAGCACAGGAAAATTGTTGGTTTTTCCTATTGAACACGGCAAACTCATGTTCCCTCAATGCTGAACTCAGATGTGTCCTACAATAATGTTTTATTACAGGCGTAAAAACTCATATTCACCAGCGGCAGCAACAATGCTTCTGGAACCAGGGACAAAAAGAGGTAGAATGGTGAAAACACAATAAGTGGTCTTGCAACAGAAACAGGAAATGAAGATGCTGGGAATCTTTTCTTCAGCCTGCGTGTTGTTCTACATGATAATTGAAGGTTGACAGTAAAATGGATAAAACACTGGTATCTCTCTAAAACAGGTGGTGCAGGTTCTCACAGTAATGATAGAATGTTTATTCGTTAATATTTGCTTGAAGTACTTGTTCGTGTATCTCTAGCTCCATTTTATTCAGCCAGCTGTATGTTTACCACCATTTATAGGGTAAGCAGAAAACATGACACTCAGCGATAGGCAAAAAGTAATTCTCAATTCACAGAAATTATCTCAATAAAATTAAACAACAAACAAAACTAATAATTGAATTTCCCAACACAAATTCTATGTTGTACATACATTTTAAAGACATAGCCTCTTATTTTATAACTAGCTATGTTGTATTCTTTAGTTCCCCTAACACCACAATTTATTACAAATGGGGTCTGATCTTAAATCATTCATTTAATCCATTTATAATATTTACCTGTTTCCAAAAATAAAGAACTGAGGGGACTAGGAAGATATTCATATGTAATGAAATATGAAAAAATTTAAAATACTGTAGAAAGGACTTCTATTTCTGGTACCATGGTTGATTAGATACCCTGAATACGCCTCCTAATTGAAACAAATAAAATACAAATATATTACTGAGTAGTCATGAAAGAATGGAATCTATAGATTCCATTTCAAACCTTAAGTAAAAGCAGAAATCTTAAGAAGAAAGTAAATGCTAAAAGCAGCTTTTGTCTTGAGTGTTTCTGCTTATACTGTGATATCTGCAAGTAGAAGGACAAGAGGTTATAAAGCCCAGGACCCATGCAGGTAATGATTCCAACAGAAGACTTCTGCATAAAATTGAGATTTCCCAAAGGCCACCTTTACAGTAGAAGTGAATAAGACACAAATAGTGAGCTTAATGTGTGCAAATTTTAAAAACTATTTAGGAGGTTGGAAGATCCAAGGACAGAATGCATAATGTGACAAACAATCTAACTGTATTATGAACGTTAAAACTACCTCACTGAAAGAAGAGAAAGGAACAAGTACTGATCAAAGTATATTTGGAAATAAATGGAATCTGTAAGTCCAAAGGCAAGAGTAACCCTACAGAGCACTGTACTCTAGTTGATAAAGTTGTTTCTCACAGAGGTTAACAATTCTGATACTGTTATACATATTATACTTCAGATGCTTAATTAAAGAAATTGATGGCAAAGGATGGCAGCCAGCTTTTCACTGCTGGAGTTTACAGATAAGCAAGGAGAGACTAGAATGACCTATACAGATAACAGAAATGGAGATACCTGTGTAAACTCAAGTTTACCTTGATAAACATACAAATGGTCACATATGGAAATATTTATAGATTTTTTTTATGTAAGGACTAGTGTTACCCAAATATATTTCCTCAATTTGTCAGCTAACAGGACCTAGAAGAAATGACATCCAACTATCCATGAGCGCATCTAGTTCTCGGATATTGATTTCTAATTGCATTCTTAATAAAAGGAACCAGAGACTCTTTGGGAAATACCTGATTCTAGGACTGGAACAGTATATATACATAACTAAGATGAGCCTGGAACATTTTAAAATGCAGAAAGTACTAAAGTTCTTCTCCAAACATATCAAGCAACACCTGCCTCAAAAAAAGAATTTTCAAAACAATACCAAAACGCCACAAGGCTGAGAGTATGTCAGAGTGATAAAGAGTGCCAACTGTAAGAGCTCTCAATGGTCCAAACTGGCATAATTTGACAAACCAATGAAAGTACTTTTGGACTATAATTCAGAGTACACAATAAATATTCATGATTCCATACAGACATAAACAAATGGAGAAGAGACAAATCTTCTATGCAGAAGAACTCCAATAATTTACATGGATACTCTACCCTTCATGAGGTGGAGCATAACTCCTTACTCTGCAAGTATGGGCTGCATGTAATGACTTACATCTAAAGAGTACAGTATGCAATGGGAGGAAAAAAGAGATATGTACCAAACACTGTCTCTACTAGATGACCAAGGTCAACATCTACTGTCATAAATCATGTTGATAGTATGTGTCCTTGATAAATGTGATGAAAATGGTAGCTTACTTTTGTGATTGTTCTCCCAGTCTAATCATGAAAAAAATTACACAAATTCCAATTGAGGGACATTCTATAAAATACCTAACAAGAACCTTTCAAAACTGCCACGATCATCAAAAACAAATTATTGGTGCATAAGGAGACATGATGACTAATGTATTATGTTATCCTGGATGGAATTCTATAAAGGAAAGGATATTTGGTTTAAAAAATTTGAGGCACTCTGAATAAAAAATGGACTTTAATCAATAATAATGTCAGTTTGGGTTTAGTGATTGGAGCTAATAAACCAGACTAATGTAACATGTTGATAATAAGGGTTACTAGGTGCAGAGTGAATGGGAACTCTATATTATGCTCATGCTTTTTCTGTAAATGCACAACTATTTAAAGTAGAAAAAAATCACTTTTTTTAAAAAAGCACAAAAATGGAAAAGCTGAAATGTGCTGATCTTGTCTTTGACCCTGGATGAAGGAAAACAGAGAAATACAAGGAAAAAAATATAGAAATTTGTATCATAAGTTGATGATAACACTTATTTTTTATTCATTCATTCATATTACTTGCATTGTCTACGACACTTGTGAAAAGTTTTTATTCAATGAAGTGGTTTGGTCATGCTCCCAGGCAACCCTCAAAAGCAAATGCAAATCCTCTCTGGAAAATTTACACTTAATGTTGGTCTCAAAGATGTTCCAGAATTAAAATTCTCCCTGCAGAAGTATTTCATAGTGAAAAACTATATGAAACACACAAGAAAACAGACCACTTGAGTAAGAGGGAAGAGCAATAGATGCAAAATATTTCAGAGAATAAAATTATAAGACACAAAACAGAAAATGACTATTATTAACACACTTCAAAAATTGAAACAGAAGTTTGAACACTTGGACAAAAATAGAAATCATATAAAATGACACAGATGATTTGCAACATAACCAAGTTAATTTTTAAACTTTAAATTCAGCAAATACTTCTGGGGTATACCCTAGATGCCAGGACATGTGTTAAATATGTTCACATATTTTGTATTTTTATAACAATAAAAAATTCTATTAATAGATACTAATGTCATACTTATTTTGTAAAATCTTTATATAAAAATACTTTCCAGTATTTTTTCCTATACTCTGAACACTTCCTACTGATCTGTTTTCTAGTTTACATGTTATTTATTCACCTACCTCAAATCTACCATTTGTGTTATTTTTTGTTATTAGTAATATTTTTAATTTTAGAATTTCTATTTGGTTTCTTTTCAAATATGTTGTCACTTTTTATATTTAATGTTCCCTGAAGATTTTTTCAATCTTATCTTTTATTTCTTTAAATGTAGTATCTACATTTTTATAATCCTTGCCTGATTCCAATATCCAAAGCTTCTGTTGTCTACTTCTTCTACTGGTTTCCCCTAATGGTGTCTTATTTCCTAGTCCTGGGTGTGTTTTGGTTACCATATTTAGGAAATTATTTTTAGAAACAATTTGAGCCCAAGAATGATTTTATCTTCACCAGAAAAAATTCTTACTTGCTTCTTCCAGTTGTCTTAATCTTCCAGTCTATACCTTCTTATTCCAAATTCAGACTGAGGTTGTCCCAAATTATCTAAGTAAGCCAAAGTTGGCTGCAAATTGGTGAAAATAGTGGTTCATTCTATTTCACCATTTTCCTGAGGTTAAAGTGCTTGGGGTGGGGAGGAAGGCGTCTCAGCTTTCAGACAGATTTTTCTTTATTGACTCTCCACCTTGGATGAGCCTGAGCTTTGGCTTTTGCCTCCTTGGTGTCACAAGACTGTTACAATTGCCCCTCAGTTTTTCAACTATTTCTTAGGGGCATCAACACCTCAAAGACAAAAACAGTTTTGAGTGCTGAGCTCACTTAACTACAATCTTATCTTTTACAATTTTGACTCAATAATTTTTCACTATCATTTTAGCTGAAGGTTTTAACAGAGACGAGCTCTCAGAAAAAGTTGACACAGTGGAAAGAGGCACTTAAGCAGACAAGCACAACTTTCCTGAGGTGTCCCATTAGGAACCTTTGACTTCACCAAGGCCTGAGGCATGCATGACTGGCTCCAGGAGAGAAATATTCTGTATATAAAGCTTTAGCTCATGATTGTTCAAGATCTTTCTTTCTTGGCTTCCCTAATATCCGAGAGAGGATGGCATTTTCAAAACCACAGTGATAAAACCTTAAGGGTCCATAAAAAGGATTCCACTAAGGGTCTATAAAAAGGAAAAGTATGGGGGTTCATGATCGACATTTTCCTAAAAAGTCAGTTTTATTTTCTGAACCTAAAATGAGACCTGGTATGTGTCTAATTCCTACCATGAATACATGCTCACTTGGTACGCAGACCCCCGACCAGCAAAGACTAAGAGGGACGGTCCTCTTATCTAATCTGAATGCTCACTGGAGAAACAGGTGTTACTAGGGACTACTGACAGGTCTACCGGCATGACACAATGAAAGGCCTTACCCTGCCTTGATAATGGCCTCAATTCATATGTTTCTCTTTGGATATTCAATCTCTCTCCTAATCCAGGGCACGTTAGTGAGGCTTTTGAGATAGGATACTTTCATAATCCCTCTCAAATCACACTCAAGGGCTGGGGATTTAGTTCAGTGGTTAGAGTGCCTGCCTTGCAAGCACAAGGGCCCGAGTTCGATCCCCAGCACCCCCCCAAAAAAAAAAATCACACTCAAAATTAGAATCAGTCCCTCAGTCCCTACATAACCATTCATACTTAATGAAGGGCTCTAGTACATTGGCCAGGCACCCAAAGTCTCAGACTTTGCTGCTTAATGTTAGCCACCAGTCATACATGACTGCTGACCTCTTGAACATGGCTAGTACAAATGACTGAGCTACTGAGCTGTAAGCATGAACTATAAATCATATTTTAAAGACCTAGTATGGAAAATCTTGTAATTTTTATATTGGTTACATGTTGAAATAGTAATATTTTAGATACACTGGGTTGAATATATTACTGAAGTTAACTTCCTCTGCTTCTATTTTTTGAAGTAACATAGTATAATAAGAAAAAAACTTGGATTATGATCTCTATTCTTGCCATTAACTAGTAATGATACTAATCAAATAAACTAGTAATGATACTAATCAAATAATTTGTAATTCTGGGTCTAAGTTTCTTCATACAAAACGGAAGGTGCTTGATTATGTCCCCTCTGTAGTTTCTTCCAGTCCTGTGATTATTTGATTATTATTGTGTTAAATCTTTTCTTTAAAGTATTTTCCATGCAAAGACAGCCTTAGTTTTTATTATGATGTATATATAATTTTTGAACTTGTTTTCAAAAATAATATAGAAATAAATTCTGTATTTCACTTAACACAAAGACCCACATCAAGTTATTTTATATAGCCACACATATTAAAATTACACATTCATTTCTATTTTGCTCTTGTAAATTTTACCATGAAAATCATTTAGTTATGAAGGTTTCCAATTTTAATATTTAGTCTATTGCTATGGTTATTATTTATTCTCTATAATTGGTCCCCCAGCTTTTCTTTCATAGCTCATTCTGTTCTTTAGTCATTTTTGCAACCTCTATTCTCTTTCAAACACTTCTCATTGTATTTTATATATATATATTTTTTTTTTACTTACCAAGAACATGTATTGGTACATCATAGATATACATAATGATCACATTCATCATAGTTAATTTGTACCGGTACATGATGTGTCTTGGTTCCCCCCTTCCCCACCCCTCCTACCCACTTATTTACAATAGCTTTATTTACATTTTTTCATTTTATTGTGAAAAAGAAAGATAATATTCAAATGGGAAGAGAACAGGGGGTAGAAAGGGAAAAAGAATAGAAAACAAAAAGAGGAAAAATGTATTTTATATTTTGTCCTGACTTCACTGTGTCCCTCAGTACTCTCTCAGGACTAAGCTCTCTGCCCATCTCTCACCAGCTCCCTTGAGGAAATTTTCCACCATGTTCACATTTGTCCCCTCTGTTAGATTTGGGGCCTTCCTAATCTCCTCTTCTCTTTCAAAACAAATTCATCTGTAAAGATCTAATAATAGGTACGTTTCAAGGTGAATTCAGCACTCATTCCAAAATGAAAATCTTTATTCCTATTAAATTCAGGAGAGGAGGAGATCTAGTGCGAATCTAAACTTTCCTAAAATCTATTCAGTATGCATTTTTTTACAGGTTTTGCAAGCCTTTCCCTACCCGTTCTCTTTTCTGAAAATGTGAAATCTGTAGATACCTATGGAAGGCCTGACTTCCAAAGGAATCTGTTCAACTCTAATTTTTGACAGTTTGAAGAGCACTGACTTTGGAATAAGATGACTTATGTTTATATCTTACTTGCTCCTGAACTCGATGTATCCTCTTGCACAAATCCTTTATTCTTCGTCTGAGTTTCCTAATCTACTAAAAGAAACTATTAATATTACTCGTTACCCTTGCCTCAAAGATTATTTCTGAAGTGAAAGGAAATAATGAATGTGGTAACAAACTACACAGCATGAATGATCTTGGGCACCCGGAAATTTCATTAAAACTTTTTCCTAGTTCAGTTTCCTTTAAGTCAGGAAAAATACACAGACCCATTCAGTTTAGACAAGGATAAACAATATGACTAAGGTTTTCAGAATAATGGAAAGTCTTAAGGTAAAGTGAAATAATCACTTTCTTCATTCAATATGAGAGCTGTGAAGTACTAATTAGAACTAATGTCCTGAATGCCTGCACATAATTTATCTATGAAATCGGATTATTCAAGAAACAACAAATGGTTTTATATAACTCAAAAGTAAACCAAATGGAAGAATGTGAGCTGATTTTTAAAATAGTAGCCATACTAAAGGAGCAAATTGATGTTAAAGTTATGAAAGTGAGGACAAGTAAAAGATTTTAAGAGTTAGAAATTAATTGACCGCATGTATTGGAAAGAATTGTTTCTAAAATAAATTCAACATTTCCCAAACACAAAATTCAAGTGCTTGAGATTACTGAGGTTATCAGTGAGGGGCGTATATTTCTTTATATATTACATATAACTATGTTTTGTATATCTAGTTCATCTTCATTTCCTCTGTGAAATCAAGGGGGTAGGACAGAGATTCTGGCATCAATTAGTTTTGGAATTTGGCGGGACAAGGAAAGAATTTAGAATCAGTCACCTTGAGTTCCGGGCCAGTTCCCCACTGGAAGACATTCCCTCCCCCACCCCCGGAGGGAGGCAACACAACCTGCCCCAACTCACCCTCACCCTCACCGGCAGTTTTCCAAGCACCCAGGGCGCTGTCTGGGAAAGTGAGGTACAAAAGTTGCTGTCACCACCAGCAGAGTGACTGTGGGAAAAGGACAACCAGTTCTGCCCAGCTCGGAGACACTTGGATGACAGAGAGAAAGGTACGTGCTGTCTTTATCTTCTTTTGGATACCGTTTCAAATTTGGGTCAGAGGGCAGAGAGCCGGGAGATTTAGGGGTATTAGACGCTTCGTTACCTCCCCGGTTCGTCCATTCATCCAACGAGCATCTCTCGGGCGCTGCCGGGTGCCTGCGCCCGGGCTGGGCAGCGGGGCGCACAGAGACAAGGACCCAGCGCAGAGTCCGGACCTGCGTAGCGAGCAGACGCCGGGCGCATAGTGCGGGCAGCGAGTCGCGCTGCGTGGCGCGGGGCAGGCCGGGGGCGCCGCGGGCGGGCGGGAAGCTGCCGCTCGGCGCGGGCGGCGCCCTGTCCCGCCCCCTCCCCGGCGTGGCCTGCTGGGCCGCGTCGCCATGGCAACCCGTGGCGGCGTGGCGGGCAGGCCGCTCGAGGAGCTCCAACCGCCTGGCCGCTGGGCCGGCGGGCGGAGCGGCGGGAGTACGGCGGCCGGTGGCGGGGCCCCCCGCGGGGCGGGTCCACCCGGGCTGCGGAGACCCGGGCGGTCGGGTGGCCGGACCTCAGACCTCTTGGGCGAGCGCGGCGTGGCGCAGGTAACCGGCCTCCGAGCCTCCTCGGCCCTCGCCCTCGCCCCGGGCCGGGCGTGCTCGGAGCTGACCCGGACCCGAGCGCGGTGGGGACCCCAACCGGCCCGGCCGAGGGGGCTTGACGGGGCGGGGGCGAGGACAGGCCTGGGAGAGTCCAGATCTGGGCGCTGGTGGTGCGGCCTTGGGCAAGTCGCTTAGCTTGTGCGCGCCTCAGACTCCCTACAGAATCATTTATTCACCTGAAGGTTCACGGCCCGGCTTCGCGCACAATTCCAGAGTTTCTCTTAAATTCCTTTGATGTGAAAGTGATGTGAGACTAGAAGTCTTCAGACACCTTTATCAGTGCTGTTTAACCCTCCCCAGTCCTCCTGGATCTAGTGCTATTTAATTGACTTTTATGCAGCAATTTGGAAGAGTTGAAGTTCTTTTCAATATTTTGTCCATTTATCCGCATAGATTATTTTTTAACCAAAACTTTGTGGCTGGGACAAACTTTTCTTTTTTTTAGACTTCAGGCAAGTGCTAATATCCCTGTTTTGTCAAGAAGTGAGCCAGAGCTCACAGAGCCATTGAGGAATTGTAGGGTTTCTATTTTAAGGCAATTCTTAGATTTCTGTTGGTCTTCAGTTTCATAATATAGCAATGATGGGCCAAAGAAAGAATGGACTCAAAGGCAAAGCTTTAGAGGATCTACCAGCCTGGAAAGTTGGAGAACCTCTGCTGGACTCCCCTTGAATAGGAATTCTGTTTTTTGCGTCTTCCTGTACTGAGCACTTTGCAGAGTACCTGATTCTGAACTGCCATTCAGTAAATAGCACAGGATGGTCTTTTTAGTCGGTAATACATGTTTCAATTTATCATTAAGCCAATATCATAACTGTATGGGGACACTCAAACCAAGTTTCTGTATTTTGCAGAGCCCAGAGCTGCCACACTCAGAAAAACTCAGACTAACTTATTTGCCAGTAACAAAATTCTCATGTTTTATAGGTTAATAAATTTAATCGTTTTAGAACTCTAGATCATTTTTCCCTAACAGATTAAAAATCAAGAAATATAAACCAGATGTAGCAGTTCCTTGACATGGAGAACCAAGCCCATAATACAATGGGGTAAGTGCTGAGAAGTTTCTTTTTTATTAGTTTGATATTTAATTATGTGAAAAACTCCCTGGTGAAATGCAAATTTGAAATTACTATTAATAGAAGAATGCACCAACTAGTTTTTTTAAGGTGGCTGGGAGAAATATCAAATGACTAATTAAGAATCTACTAATGTGATTCCAGTTTCTGCTCTGTATGTCTTCATTCTAAAAGCACCAGTTTCCAACTTCTGACGGCTTTATACAGTGTCTGAGGGTGATGGCACCCAGGCTGGCCTCAGGTATCTTTCCACAGTGCCCAGCAACTCCTAGCCAGCTTGCACCTTCTTTTTCCCCCTGCATTGAATATCCCAAGTTTCTCTCTACTCTTACCTTTAAGCCTGAACCTTACTTACTCAACACTTTAAACACTGCCTCAGAATAGATCCAGTTCCACAGAACCGGATATTTTACTAAGATTTTTAGGAAGAGACAAAGAATGCAACTAGTGTAACATTCACCATCATAGAAAATGAATCCGATTCCTTTTCACAAACATTTGTCCTCATCCCTTCTGCAAGGATTTCTCTTCCTCTTGTTTCACTGGCCTACTGGCCAGGAGCTGACTGAAGAGCTTGGGGGACAAGAGATGTAGAGGTAGTTCTGAGAGTACCCGATCTTGTTTGTGGCAGTTTCTGGCACTGATCACCACTCTTAAGTATCCTACTTTCAGCGATTCTGCTCAGGCCATGACTTTGATATCAGATTAAAGGAAAACGTCACAACTCTGAATAATAATAATTGTCACTGTTTTGGCCCCCTCCTTTCAACAGCCGTACTGGATTATCATTACATAGCAGGAAAACTGCATTATTATACTATAGTCTAAGCTCTTGTAACAGAGAACATAAAAGAGTGGTTTAAGTAAAATTAAAAGTTTACTTTTTATCTAAAGACAAGGCAGACAGTGACTGGTAGAGTATCGCCGCCATCCTCACTACATGAATTTCCATCTCTAGACACAAAGTCATTGCTCAGCTCCTGTTATCATGACTGTGTCCCTTCAATCATGACCGTCCTGTTAACAGAGAGGGCAAGGACAAGAGTTATGAGTAAGAGCTTTGCCTTTAGGAGTGTGACATAGCAGTGTCAGACCTCACTTCTGTTCATTGTCCATTGGCAGAACTCAGTCCCAGCTAGCTGCAGAAAAGGCTAAGAAATGTAGTCTCTAGCCAGGCAACCCTATGTCTACCGAAAGTTTAAGAAGTTTGATAATATAGATAGTCCCAATTTAAGATGATTTGCCCTATCATCGATTTCATGATAGTGGAAAAGTAATACATTGTCAGAAACCACGCTTCATATTTTGAATCTGGATGTTTTCTCTTGGCTAGTGATACCCGGTTTTATCCTTTCTGACAGTGCTGGACACCGGCAACAAACCCAAGCTCCCGGTCAGCCACATGATCGTGAGGATAAACAGCCAATCCTCCACAGTAAACTGTGTGGCTAAGGCATGATGTTCAGTAGGTTAAAGGTATCGGTGTGCTTTCAATTTAGGATATTTCCAACTTACGATAGGTTTATCCAGATGTAATCCCATTATAAATCAAGGAGCATCTGTAAAGGAGGAAGAATGGATATTGCTAAGTAACTAGCAAACTTTTCCACACTGAGAAAGATAGGAGAGCAGGAATTTACCCCCTATTACATACAACTGGTTAATGCAAAAGGTATAATTTGAATTTAGATAAGTTTGATCCCTGCATTACTTCCTGCACTGTAAATGAATGTCCACAAGATGTAAGGAGCAACCTGCCTAGTATCCATAGCAGAACCAGGTTAGGATTCTGGATTGAGCATGTGTTGGGTCCCTGGCAGGACAATCACATTAAGCTCTAACATACTGATCAAGGGCCTCAAACATAAGGGTGAGTACCAGAGTATTTCACTCCTGCAAATCTGATGCCATCACTATTTCTCTCCATTTATTCTTTTTTCAGTGTACTAAGTACTGAATATGTAACAGGTACAATATTAAGCCCCATGGTTCATACAGAGATAATTTAGAAACAGACCTTGTCCTAAAGAATTCAGAATTTGGTAGAGAACTGTACAGCTTGTTCGGATACAAAATAATTATAAACCAGAAGTTAATGAGAATTTCTGGACATTTCTATGAGGAATTTCACCATAATCTCTAGAACATGGAGGATGATATTGAGGACTGAGTGAAAGTCTGGATCATGAATCATAAAACCTCACTAGGGACTTGCTGTGTAGCTTATCAAAGTAGTTTACCTCTGTACCCAGTAATGTTTTGTGGAGCAGCCTTCATTCAATACCTTTTAACATCTACTACGAGCTGCTCATAAAGCAATATAAACATATAATGTATCATATGCTGATACTAAAGACAGTGTGCATATGTAGTATAAAAAGGCATTTGGTTCTTCATCAGTGTTATCAAAAAACAAGAATCTCCTGTTTTCTCTTCCCTCCCAGTTACCTACTTCCACAGGTTACTGCTTTCAGCTGATTCTCCACCCCTACTTTGGCATTTACCTACGTATCTAAACAAGACGTTTTTATTGATACTTCTTGATTTTTTTCAGTTTCAGGCTGTATCTGTTGATTTTTTAAATGGATATTTTTATTTTTCTATCATCTCACTCCACACACACAGAGTCACACTTTACCCTCCTCCATCCCTCTAATACATCATAATTTCAGTGGGATCAGTATTCTCTGCCTTGTTATAACTTTGTGTTATTCACCTCTGAGTCATGGAATGTATTGTGATTGTTTTTTTCCTGGACAGTATTTTCCTGTAATTAATAACCCTGGTATCATAATTATAAATTATTAAAATTTTATTTTTTCTGCATATTTTTCTTCAAAAAATGCATTTCTGTTTATATTTGACCTACCTTCTTTATCATGTGAATTGCTTTCCTCCAACATCTAAAATGCCTAACTGCTTGTTCCTAAGTGACTAGTGGAGTAGAAAGCTGTTGGGAAGTTTGTGTGCACATCAAGTAGATGAATGGTCATTTGGGCTAAGCTGTGTTCTTGCAGAACTCCGTGTCACTTTTAGTCAGTCTTCTATCTCAGGCTGACCCGATTCCAGAGAACCTTCTTCTAATCTGCTTTTTAGAGGATATAAGTTTGGGTTGCTGGAACTCTGAGAAGTGAGAAGGGGGAAAAAAATTGAGACTTGCACTGTGTGACTTTAACTTAACGTCCCAGTCTCCAGCATAGTGGCCCTACCCTCACTGTGCCTGGTATTCTCCTGACCCAAAGCCTGTTTTATCTTCTACCAGAATATGTGCCTTGAGTCCAATGCCAATGAGAGGATTGGGAGTCCAGCCCCCTCGTAGCCATTCCTCCTGATTTCAGGCCCACAGTTAACTCCGTACTTTCAGAAGTACCTAGTTGAGTTGTTTCTTCACTGTCTCTGCTACCAGTTTCCATTATTTTTGTCCTTGTAGATTTAACCTTGTAGGTTAAAAATACCCCTTTACTTTAGTAGGACTCAGAAAGGTAGCAAAATGTGTGTGTTCATCCATCTTTAACCAAAAATCTCTTTTTTCTCTACTGAATCTTTTATTATACCTTTTATTATGTGATTTATGCCTTAGTCATTGATCTTTCATAGAATCTTGTCAAATGCTTCCTAAAAATCTAAGTTCTGCTACATGATTCACCAAATTCTTATCTGCCATGAAAGTTGTATTTTCAAAGAACCAAGATGAATATTAAAGCATAACTTGTCATGTCTGTACTCAGAAACCTCCTTTAAAACACTGTTTTTCTTTGTGTACATCTTTCTTAACCCTTAGAGTGTCTTTTTCCTCAAAGATACATTATTTCAGAATCACAGCTTGACTTACCACTTTCTTGATAAGTTAAAATGCAGTTTTAATTTGTTTGTAAAAACTTCTGATTTTTCTGATATTTCAGTATGTTTTGATGTTAATAAATTACGATAATGTATTCATTTAGTTCATGTAAATTTTCTTTAATTTGATCATTTCTCTTGACTTCTGGATGGTCAGGCTATGTCACCATATTCTCCCTCCATCATACCTTACTGTCCCCCTCTCCAGAGTAATAAATTCAACAAGTTCTTCTGATTTGTTGTGTCTGTGATGAAGAAATAGGTGAAACAGACCTAAGGTAAAAATCCTCATGTCCAGTTTGAATGTAGATCTTGAAATGTTAGCATATTGCCAAGAGATTGTAGAGATTCAATGAGTGATTTTTGAATGGAAGGAAGAAAATTCAGCCAGGAAGAGGAGATAAAAAAAAAGAGGAAGATTCCTTTGAGAGACTCATTCGGTTTTTTACTAGGTTTAGGGAAGGTTTAAAAAGTATCACTGCGTAGGATACATTTGCATGCACTTTTTATAGGGCAGTGTTTAAAAACAATGTTAAATTACATTAAAAAGAAGAAGAAGAATGCCTGCTAAGTGTAAACCTGGGCAGGTCCCCTTACCCTGTCTTAGTTTGCTGTGGTGCTCAGTTTTCTGGCTCCTTGAGCCACCTGGAACACTGGTGAGTCTCTAGTCAGACCACTGGCAAAACAGAAAAGTGCAAGTTGCATGATTACAGAAATGTGTGCAGCACAAAGATCCTCTCCACAACGAACTGTCTCATTAGACAGCAGTTAGTGTGAAAGCTATTTCTTCCTTCAATTAAACTCAGGAAGCCAGAAGAAAAGGAGAAATAGGGACAAAAATAGAAAAGCAGGCAAGAGCAGTAATGACACAAGTATTGGGGGCAACAGGAATGTGAAGTCAATCCAGCAACACTGAGGGCCAGCGGATTCTAGAGATCCCAGCTCTGTTCAGTAATGTTTGTCTTCTCCCCGGTGGCCCCACAGAGACCGACGCAGTGCCTGACACAGGGTAGGTGTGCAGTCGACATCCTTGCGTGAGGAACTGAAGGGATGATGGTCTGTTAAAGGGGATAGTGTCAGGGTGGTCAAGTATGCCATATTCAAGGACCAGAGAAGAGTGGAGCCGAGTGTTCAGAAGTAACTAAAGTAGGGTGTGTGCAAGCAGGATGTGAAAAGAATGAAGAGAATCAGGGCAGTTTTTATAGATACATTTGAGGTGTTGAAGGCTTGCCTTTTTAATTGGTGAATATATAGGATACGTTAGGTAGGAAAGGCTTCATGGTGAGAGACCAGTCTGCTTTCATGGACTCTCTGAGGGTAAAATCCTAAGACACACTATTTTCACCTTTTAATATTTAAAGTAGGCTGTGTCCTGAAATTAACAGAAACATCTGGATGTTACTCCCATTTTATTCTAAAAGCAATATTAACTTGTTGGTTCTCATAATTGCAAGTGTTACAGAATAAGGAGAATGCGTTTCATATATTGCCGTACCAAAGCACAACGTGGCACAGCCATCCCTGGGGAAACCCACAAATGAAGCCGTAGTGCTGGGGAGCAAACACAACCAGCACAAACACTGAATGTATCAAGGTGTACAGGACAGAGTTAGATGCACTTAGAGAATTCATACAAAATGGCTTCCAATTTTTCTCTTAAAAAAAGACAAATGTGTAAATACCTCTTGCTAATTTTATGAATTTCAAGTTCATTTTACTTTAAATGATTCAAGAGTAGAAAAAATTTGGCAGATCAGCAAAACAGCTGATTCATAAAGGATAGTTGTTCAGAGTAGTCATGAAGGCAATATCCATTCATATTAGAAACTGAAGCGAGACAGGAGACATAATTGTTATGGTGGCCCAGGGACTCAGGAATAACCATATCTTGCCTCAAGTCAGACAATCCCAAAGGAGATACACACATGATAATAATGGCAATGAAGACAAAACACTTTGAACAATAATGTAATGAGGCCTGCATTTGGGAAGCTAAATCAGGAGGACTGCAAGTTTGAGTTATGTGTATGCAACTTAGATCCTGTCTCAAAATAAAAAGGACTAGCTCAGCGTGAAGACACTGGGTTCAATCCCTAGCACGCGCAAAATAATGTAATGAGGGCACACGCTTTAACAGTGTTACTGGGGGCCAACATCTGCTGCAAACCTCTTTTAAATAGCTTTATGGCAACAATCACTTACATTTATTTCATGGGCCAGATTTTGGTCCACATCATGGTTAGCTACAAGGGAGACTGGAAAACTTAGTTATTTTTTAGCTGGTCACGTATCCACTGTGAATAACATCAGAATTCTGTTAATACAATATCAACAGAATCAAGGACAAAAATCACATGATCATTTCAATAGATGCAGAAAAAGCATTTGATAAAGTCCAACACCCATTTATGATAAAAGTCCTACAGAAATTAGGAATAGACGGTCTATATCTAAATTTGATAAAAGCCATCTATGACAAACCAACGGCCAACATCACACTAAATGGTCAGAAACTTGAAGC